>JAODAL010056273.1:0-23394 GCA_025379985.1 Phyllomedusa bahiana | reverse complement strand
TTTCCCGGTTTTAAGTGGCCCCACCAGACTGTAGGTTGTGCACCCCGGACATGTGAATAAGACCCTTTTATTCCAATGAGTCATTATATTAATCTGCTACATTATATCTGCTATCGATGTACATTTGACATTACCGTTTTTGGGTTTACATCCTTCCACATTCTCATACAATGTAAAAATAGCTGTATACATGACAGTTCAGTGATGTGAGCTTTAGGTGTGAACTATATCACATGTAAGCTGCTAAGTATTTACAAGTTCACATTATGATTTATCTTTTTTTGTTCCTGTAATGGAGCAATTCCTGACCTTAGTTTTCGCTAGTGACTGATGGTTGGTGTATTTGTTTTTGCAATGCCATGGACATCCAGCATGGTGGCTGTACAAACTGATATTAGCAATGAAATTAAACAGGTATAACAAACTATTATGGTTTGTTCACAGATTTTTTTTGCAAAATATTTCCTTAAAGGAATGTTCCAGGTTTTTACATAAACATTATTTGGGGTCAGGTTGGTGCAAAATAGAAAAAAGGTACAGTATCTCGAAAAAGCCATCAATGTCTAAACCTCAGGGAACAAAAGTCAGGACACCCCTAAGTGAAAATGGACAAATTGTGCCCAATTTGCAATTTTCCCTCCACATTGTCATGGGATTTATTAGGCCATGTTCACACGGCTTAAAATGGGCCATATTTCGGTCCGTACTTACGCGCCGGAGTGCGCCAATTACAGGCTGAAAACCCCCCAAATTCTTATGGTAATTCACGTTCTCATAGAGGACTATGGATTACGTCTCCTCTCCCCGCCCGGCGAAGCCGCCGGGCGGGGAGATAATTGACATGTCACTTTCTAGTGGCGTATACACGCCGCTAGCAGTGATTCTCTATGGGCCGGCAAAGTGCCGGCCCCCCCGCTCCCTCCCCCGATCCCGCCCCCGGCCACATGGTGTAATTGCGGGGCGTAATTACGCCCCGCAGTTAAGCCGTGTGAACCTAACCTTAGTGTTACCAGGTTTCAGGTGTGAATGTGAAGCAGGTATGTTAAATTTAGGTGTGATCATTCTAACACTCTCTCATACTGGTCACTGGAAGTTCAAAATGGCTCTTGCTCCTCATGGCAAAGAACTGTCTGAGGAACTAAAAAAAGAAATGTTTCTCTACATAAAGATGGCCTAGGTCATAAGAAGATTGCCAGCACCATGAAACTGAACTGCAGCACGGTGGCCAAGACCATGCAACGGTTTAACAAAATGGGTTCCACTGAGAACAAGTCTTGCCATGGTCGACCAAAGAAGTTGAGTGCACATGCTCAGCATCATATCCAGAGATTATTTTTTCAAAACAGACATATGAGTACTGTCAGCATTGCTGCAGAGGTTAAAGGGGTGGGAGTCAGCCTGTCAGTGCTCAGACCATACCCGCACACTGCATCAATTGGGTCTGCATGGCTGTTGTCACAGAAGAAAGCCTCTTCCTAAGATGATGTCTAAGAAAGCCCACAAACAGTTTGCTGAGGACAAGCAGACTAAAGACATGGATTACTGGAACCATGTCCCGTGCTCTGATGATACCAAGATAAACTTATTCGGTTTAGATGGTGTCAAGCGTATGTTGCAGCAACCAAGTGTGAAGTACAAAGACAAGTGTGTCTTACCTACAGTCAAGCATGGTGGTGGGAGTGTCATGGGTGCTGCAGATTGTGGGGAGTTACAGTTCATTGAGGGAACCATGATGCAACATTACTGTGGCATACTGAAGCAGAGCATGATCCTCTCCCTCCTGGGCTGCAGGGCAGTATTCCAACATGATAACGACCCCAAACACACCTCTAAAGCGACCACTGCCTTGGTAAAGAAAATGAGGGTAAAGGTGCTGGACTGGCCAAGCATGTCTCCAGACCTAAACCATATTGAGCATCTGTGGAGCATCCTTAAACAAGGTGGAGGATCGCAAGGTCTCTAACATCCACCAGCTCTGTGATGTCATCATGGAGGAGTGGAGGAGGATTCCAGTGGCTGCAAAATGTGAACCTGTAGTGAACTCAATGCCCAAGAGGGTTAAGGCAGAGCTGGAAAATAATGGTGGCCACACAAAATATTCACACTTTGGGCTCAACTTGTCCATTTTCACTTAGGGGTGCACTCACTTTTATTGCCAGCAGTTTAGACATTAATGGCTGTGTTGAGTTATTTTGAGGGCACACCAAATTTATACTTATACAAGCTGTACACTGACTACTTTACATTGTATCAAAGTGTCATATCTTCAGTGTTGTACCATGAAAAGATGTAATACAGTATTTACAAATATGGGAGGGGTGTACTCACTTTTGTGAGATACTGTAATGTCTGCTTCCTGTACCCGCGGGATCTGCTCCTTATTTCTTCCTGTGCTGCCTACCCTTCCATAGTAGTGGCTCTTGCTCCATTCACCCACTGTGGAACCCAAATTGATGCAGATGGTTTAGGTATCTGGGAATATAAGCATTCAGAACTAGTATCAGTAATTGACAAATCAATGCTGTTTGCTCATACATACCACTGTCAGAAAAAATAATATTTCTCGTTAAGGTTATCCCAAGTTCCTCACCAGGGTATCCTCAAGGAAGAGGACCGTGGGAGTTAGAGAGAATCACATTTATTCATTCTTGAAGACATGCACACAAACAAACGTACAGAAAAAACATATACACATGCAGGAGCAACAAATACTAAAGTATACTATGCTTACAGACATGCATATTAAATACATGCACACATGGATATGCCCATATACACTCACCGGCCACTTTATTAGGTAAACCATGCTAGTAAAAGGGTTGGGACCCCTTTTGCCTTCAGAACTGCCTCAATTCTTCGTGGCATTGGATTCAACAAGGTGTTTGCAACGATGCTCAATTGGTACCAAGGGGCCCGAAAGAGTGCCAAAAAAAATATTCCCCACACCATGACACCACCACCACCCGCCTGTACCGTTGATTCAAGGCAGGATTGATCAATGCTTTCATGTTGTTGACGCCAATTTCTGACCATACCATCCGAATTTCGCAGCAGAAATCGAAAACTCATAGACCAGGCAAACTTTTTCCAATTTTTCTACTGTCCAATTTTGATGAAACTTGGGCAAATTGGAGCCTCAGTTTCTGTTCTTAGTGAAAGGAGTGGCACCGGTGTGGTCTTCTGCTGCTGTAGCCAATCTGCCTCAAAGTTCGCCTTTACTGTGCGTTCAGAGATGCTTTCTGCCTACCTTTGTTGTAACGGGTGGCTATTTGAGTCATGTTGCCTTTCTATCAGCTCGAACCAGTCTGCCCATTTCCTTTGACCTTTGGCATCAACAGGCATTTCCGCCCACAGGACTGCGCTCACTGGATGTTTTTTTCTTTTTCGGGGCCATTCTCTGTAAAAACCCCAGAGATGGTTGTGCGTGAAAATCCCAGGAGATCAGCAGTTTCTGAAATTACTCAGACCGCCCTTCTGGCCCCCAACAACCCTGCCACGTTCAAAGGCACTCAATCACCTTTCTTTCCCAAAACTGATGCTCGGTTTTTAACTGCAGGAGATTGTCTTGACCATGTCTACATGCCTAAATGCACTGAGTTGCCGCCATGTGATTGGCTGATTAGAAATTAAGTATTAACGATCAGTTGGACAGGTGTACCTAATAAAGTGGCCGGTGAGTGTATATAGACACCTGCATAGACACATAGCCACACAATGGATACACACCCAATATACATCATGCAGAGTGCTTGTGCCTCTCACTATTAAACCGAGGCTTTGATCACAACTATCTCCCTCTACAAATGTCTCAACCATGCTCACTCTCTGCCATTGCCTGGGAATTTTACAGTCATGTGGGAAATAAATTACAGGGAGTCCATTAATGATGCTTCGTCCACTATAGTTGAGCTATGCATTGGTTTTCTTTGGTAGTTGTACTCTCTGCAGCTGATTTCACCCTGCCCTGACCTGGGCAAGCAATGCAGGTTTATGATGGCCCACAGGCTCCTTATGCGATACCACTACTATATTGAAACATATATAACCTCTAGGCGAGGAGGGAAAATTGAACCCACTTCAGTCCTTCAAATACCTTTCAGTTGCACATAGTCTAGTATATAAAATAAATTCTTTACCCCATCAATGTTACGAGCTCTTTTTGGTGGAAGGTCTCCAAGAAACATTTCTGGCAAGAGTAGAGAATACATATCACAGATATTTTACATTGCACGCATGTGTATCTATAATGTGAACATGATTTTATGGAATGAAATGGTTTTCTGATCACAAAAAAACTTTTTGTTAGCAGAAAAGATAAGGGCAATTCAGATTCCATAAATAAGTGGAGTGGCCCCTCAAAAAAAGTCATGCTCCCGGGGGACCTGGTGTTTTCCATAGCGCAAATTGATTTCAAAAGTATAATGTTTCATTTCTCTTTTAGTGATGCTGATGTCAGGGAATGCCAGCAGCTTATCATTAGGAAACTTTCTGGGGCAAGGGCTTAAAGCTCATTTCACCAAGGGCCACGTCAGCATTATGGCCGTGATGGTCAGTAAAAGGCCAAAATGGCCTATAAGGTGGTTTAATAGGAGGCATGTGCCGAATCTACAAATCCAAAATGGAGCCCTGTGCTGGCAGCGCAACCTCTGTCAAGTGTTGGCTGTATTCTAGGGAGAACATGGAGAGCTGGACCTTCTGCTTCCTGACCATGTGTATTCCTGCTTCCAGCTTCTAAGCTTTCATAGGCCACATAAATGATGAGGTGATTTGTCCAGAAGTCTTGAGTTTGACACTTGTTCTAGAGAGTAATCTAGTTGAGATCACTAATGTGTTAAAAGTAACAGCCATTGCAGCTCTGCGATGATGAGCTGTTATGTCTGAAAATCTGTTACTAGAGAGACAGTGCCTACCAAAAGTAATCAGTGCAGATCCCTAGTAACCAGTCTGGCTCATGCTACCTAGTTCTTGAGCTAAAGGCGAAATTACCACTGAGGACAGGGATGGTTGGGACTTGGATGGACTGAATACACATCAAAAACCTATTCATGGCGGTTAGTGGAGGTAAAACCCCCAGACCCTTTGTTTCGGGGACATTCGGTATCCTAAATGGTCTGAATAAAGTAAATTTGGGTCTCGTACTTCCGTCACAATCACATGTGCAGATGTGCCGCTGTATCAGGAAAAATATTAAAGGGGTTTTGCCACGCTAATTTAGTGAGACCCTCAAAAGGGGTATTTAATCATTTTTTTAAATTTTTTTTTAAAAGTGAGGTTATGAATCTAACCCTTCCCATACATGCCTTAGTTTCCACAGCACATATAAAACACTCCGGGGCTGAAGGAGCGATCTGGCAGAGTTGAGTTGTTTTGTTTGCACTTTTTCTGATCGGGGAAATGAATGGCTTTAAAGGGGAGGGAAAAGAAAAAGCCCTGTGTCTTTTTTTAAAAGGAACCCAGGGGTTGTAATGTAATTATTGATAAACATAGGGAGCTCCCGGCCACCCTCCTTCCCCCCCCTGCTCATTTGTGAACAAATGAAAAAAAGGCTGGGTCAGAACTTATTTCTTCATGTGACAGTACAGTTTTCCCTGTGGATTAGCCAAAAAGGGTTTTACTCAATACAGGACTGAGTAACAGGAGGTTCATGGGAGGTGGTGTGTGACATCACAGGGAGGGGGACTTGTTTTTTTTTAAAAAAGAAAAAAAACGCCCTTTTTCAAGCCTAAGAGGGGAGATTTAGCGTTAGTAAGGAACCCTTTAAAGAGCCTCAGTTCCAATATATGCCATTGTCCCTTTACTCGAGATGGTCTGTAAATTTTCCTTTACATTACAAATAACCAACTAACAGCAGTTGTTGTCACCAGAGAACACTACAGTATTGCTCTATGGAAACCAAAAGTAAGAATTTTTTTTCATTTTTTTGGGGTGACTTTAAGATGCTAAAATTCCGGGGAATTTTCTAAACAAGCTAAAAGCTAAAATGGAAGTGTTTGCTGATCTCGATTGTGGATTTCATAACACCGGAGACAGTATTCTTCCCTTACATTTTATTGTACAAGTGGTGATGAGTTACTGAGTCAGGCGGCTCATCTTGATTTGTGTTTATTGCTGTACATTTACTGAAGATTACATTTGTAGCAGCATCTCTGGGTGCCAAATATGCAGAAAAGGCGGGTTGTAAAGGGAGTAATGCTTATTCAGATTTTTCTTTTGTGTTCTTTTGGAGCAGGACCAGTCCGCGTTTGGTTGTACCCTGTGTGATACCTTCTCTTGACACCACCCCGTTATGGGCATGGGGGTCAAAGGGCCCCAAACCCTACCTTTACAACAGACAGGGTTTGCAAAGCTTTGGACAGTAGATGAAATGAATTTATTGTTTGAGTTAAAGAATTAAATTTTTTCAGGGCTTTCCTGTGTCATAATTACTGTATAGTTTTTAATGACAAATGGACAAATTCCTAATTCACTTTCATTTTCTACCTAACACTATGTTCTAAATTCCCATTATTGTTTATCAATCATTGTCTTGGGCCATAGACATCACCAGGAATGGCTGCTTTTGTGCAGTTATTTCCTTATTGACCAGGCTGACAGGAAGGTGCATTTCTGCAAATGTCCATCACCTCCCAGCCCAACCACAGCACTCAGACACTCTTCTTTTACAGAGAACAGCTCCAGGGTGAACAGAGAAGCCTTGGAGCTGTCCTGTACTTGGTCACATGCCTTTGAATAAAATGATTTCAAGGGATGCATAAAAACACTGGAGCTGTTCTGTGCTGCATCGCTACACCTGGCCAAGACACTACGCCTTTCCATAGACTGGCTCTAGGCAAAGCACAGAAGCTCTGGAGCTGTTCTGTACTGCATCACAATGCCTGGCCATGGCAATGAGACACTAGCTCTTTCAATAGACTGGCTCTAGGGGAAGTGCAGAAGCCAGGGAGCTGATCTGTGCTACATCTCAGCAGCATCGGGAGTTCGCCCCATTCAAGCAAGATGTGCAATGAGGTCACTGGAGCACCACTTGCCTGAAAGGTCAATCAGCAAAGAAGACATGCCCCTTGTTTGCACTAAAATACAGAGACAGAGCACCTCAGCTGCTGGTACCAGACTACATGCCTCAATCATCCAAACCTCCCATACCCATCTCCTAGATTTCACACGTGCTGCACCTGTTCTCTTGAACATGCTCCCGCGTACCATCAGGTACACTAACAACCCTCATAGTTTTAAGAGTGCCCTGACAATACATCTTCTTAGGCAGGCCTACCAAGATCCCTAATTGCTAACCCCCCACTTTCTATCACACACATTTCTGTCACTCCGTACACTATGGCACTCACAGGCACTTATTTGTATATAGATGTATGTTCTGTGTGGCAGGTTCATCCAATTTTTACCCCCCCTATATTTAAGTGACTTAGCTGAACAAATATGTAAACCAAGCACTTCTCACCCTTCATGTCACCCATACACCCTAATAGGTTGTAAGCTCTTGCGAACAGGGCCCTCACACCTTGTATCTGATCTGTAAGTAGCTATAAGTTACTTATAAGAGAAGATGCTCCAGAATTGTTATTTCATGGGGGACATAAGACTTTAATAAACAGACCTGTCAGGAGATGTCACAGGTCCTCTTTAATATACGATTCTACATAAGGATAAGTAATACATAGTAACATCTAGACAGCCCCAACCAGTGTCGGATTGGGGCGCAAAGGGCCCACAGGTAAAGTTGATTCCAGGGGCCCACCAGTTTAGCTGCTTCTGGGCTCACCGGTGGAATTTATTTTAGGCTATGTTCACACGGCTTATTTCGGGGCGTATCTGCGGACGTTGAATAGCTGCCCATAAAATATATGGATGGGCTGGGTTATCCAGAGTAGTATGTACACTTACACTGTGGATTTCTGCTCTAACTTATAGAGGGCTAAAAGGGCCATGGGGGGTGACCTCCCTCTGAATTTTTCAAAAAATTCCTGAAGCCCCTTTTAATAAACAAGTTGCCAATTTTTGAAAATAAAAAAAAAGCAGGAGAAACTAGTGGGCGGGCAGGAAAGTCCCCCTTTAAACAGGGGGTAAAATCCCCCCTTGTACCAATTTGATGCCCCCTCTGTGGGCCGGGTTGGGGCCCCCCCCCCTTTTGTTAGCCGGTAGGTCCCCCCCCCTTTTTTTTCCCATTTTTGGTCCCCCCTCCCGTTTTTTCCCAGGTAGGTGCCCCCATTGTTTGCCGGGTAGTGCCCCCCATTTTTGGGTTCAGGAAAAGGGGGCCCCCCCCCCCATTGTTGCCAGGTAGATTTTCCCCTTTTTTTTCCCCCAGGTAATGCCCCCCCTCTGTTCCCCAGGTAGGGCCCCCTTTGGTTGCCAGGTGTGCCCCCTCTTTTGCCGGGTAGTGCCCCCATTGTTGCCAGGTAGTCCCCCCACTCTTTTTCCCAAAGTTACTGCCCCCCTCTTTTAGCCAGGTAGTGCCCCCCATTGTTGCCGGTAGTCCCCCCTTCCTGTTGCCAGGTGGGTTTGTCCCCTCTTTTTCCGGGTTGTGCCCCCATTTCCAGGTAGTGCCCCCTTTTGTTGCCAGGAAAGATGTCCCCTCGTTCCCGGGTTAGTGCCCCCATTGTTGCCGGGTAGATCCCCCCTTTGGGTTGCCAGGAAAGTCCCCCCTTCTGTTCCCAGGTAGAGTCCCCTCTGTTCCCGGGTAGTTTTCCCCCCTCTTGTTGTAGGGTGATCCCCCCAATTTTTGCCAGGTAGATGCCCCCATTGTTGACAGTATTGCCCCTCTTTTCCCGGTTAGAGCCCCCTCTTTTTGCCGGGTAAAAGTCCCCTTGTTGCAGGAATTTGCCCCCCTTTGTTGCCAGGTATTTTCCCCCAAATTGTTGCCAGGAAGTGCCCCCCGGGTTGCCAAGGTAGTCCCCCCATTGTTGCCGGGTTAATGTCCCTTCTTTTTCCCGGGTTTAGTGCCCCCATTGTTGCCAGGCAAGCCCCCCATATAGAAATTTTAAAAATAAAATAATAAAATCCATTTTACCTCACCCGGCTCCTCACACGGCCCCTCCGGACAATTCCTCAGCGGCGCGGGGGGAAGTGAAAGCACCCGCGCGTCACTCCCCTGCACCCGCGCCCACTTCCCCTGCGCCGTGACCTGTATGGGGGCGGCGCACAAAACCGGGCCCGGGGACATACGGGGGGAGGGGGGAGGAGAGGAACGACCCCTTTCTCCCCCTTCCCTGCACAGCGAGACTCCGGGCGGGTAAGGGGGTTTGCTGGGGGCCCTTCCCCGCCTTTGAAGGGGGCCCGGGGCCCCCCGAGAGTACGAAATTAGCGCTACTCGGGCCCCGTGCCCTTTTAAAAAACCCCCCCCCCCCCAAATACCCGGGAAACCCCCCCCCCCCAAAAAAGGGGGAGATTTTGGCATTTTAATGTTTATAAATATTGCCAAAAAAAAAGTTTTAGGGGAATGGGGGGGGCCCACAGTAAAAAAAAATGTCTAGAGGGGAAAGGACTTTTTTTTGCCCCCCAAAAGAAACCAATCAGAGCCCCCTTTTAACATTATTTCAGGGGCACTTTTTGAAAAGAAAGGGGAGCTTAAGAAAGTTTTTAGGGGTATGTTAACAGGGCCCCTTTTTTTTGGGGGCCATTTCGCTGCGAAATTTCACGGCATATTTGCGCTCAAATTTGAGCGAAATGGGGCCCATTCATTAGGGGAATCCCAAATTTCCCTAATAGAGCTATTTTTTTACGCCTCCCCCCTCCCGAGGGGTTACTGTAGCCCACAATTATGCCGGGGAAAACCCAAAAACCCAAAAACCTAGCCCAGTTTTTTACATATAAACCCCTTCTTCAATAATGTGTTCCTATTTCTACTATAATAGAAAATTATTTATATGATAGGCGCTGCTGTTAGCACAGGGATTCTTCACCATTTTCTGTAATATCTATGTAAAACTGGGCAGCATGCTCGAGGATTTGCCTAAAAAGGTAATAAAATAAACTATACAACACTATGGTTTTACCCCTTTTTTGTCTAACTGATCAGACATTGGTGTTGATTCTTCCCTTATTTACACGGAGGGAAAAAACAGAATAAGGACGTTTGTTAATGTGAATAGTACGTTGTCTGAGATTGCCAAAATGGTTTCTTTAAAAATATAAAATCCTGAAAATCCAGAAAAATCCTGAAATGCACCAGGTGTTTGTTTTATGCATCACTTTTAATAGTGAGGATTTAAAGGGACAAGCAGTCACAGTCTAAGGCCTTGTTCACCTCTGCTTTGGAGGTTCCATTTGGAGCCTCCATCTCAGATTCTGTCAAAAATTCCAGAAAAAATCGTGCAGCATGTTGTGCTATTTCTTCTACTAAAACAACACACACCATGATGAAGACCTTCATTGTAGTCAGCTGTCCGTCGTCTGTCGCCGGTGTCCATCATGAAAAGGATCTGGTGCCACCTCTGCCACAAAAGGTCCTAACAGAACCTCCGACGCAGATGTAAACCTGGCCTAAGCTGACCCAGAACGCAGGAGATACCAGACTGTTTCACAGCGACGTCTCTGAGACATGAGGCGTGAAGACTTGTTAAATGTTGTCATTAAACTGAATATAATTTGTGCAGAGGGAAAACAAAGGCTTTCGACTTGTTTGCTTTTCTCTGGGTTGGCTTTCACTATTACTTTCAGTGTTGTAAAGCTTTTACTGTAAATGCGCTGCCTTCAACCACAGGAATTCATGACATCATTAGGGAAGCATTGCCTTATGTGTGTAGCCATTGCACTTGCTTTGACTGACATTAAAGTGTCGGCCCCGAGGTGCCATGAAACTCTTTCTGCTTGCCTCTGAGTGCCTACCGTACCTTGGCACCTGCAATTAGAGATGGCAGAATTGAGATTTTCAGGAGAGTCAATGGTGAATAGAATTTTTATGGATTTGTTCTTTAGAGATTTGTCTAGGTTTTATTGTGCCTTCTGGGGTTGTGCATTGATAGCTTAAAGGGGTGTTCCCATCTTGTAATATGCGCTTTGAGGCCAGCCTCAGTGAACAAGAAGATAGCCGAGCCAACGTGGGTATATTAGGAATTCCCATAAAGAAAAAAATAGGGGAAGAGCCGCGCAAGCAGTCAAGGTGGTTCGGAGCAGGCTACTAGCTGATCTCACAGCGCATATTACAAGATGGGAACACCCCTTTACCTAAACCCTGAGATGTCCAAGGGTGAGCAGAATAAGTACCCTCCACAGTAACACATACCCCTTCGGCGCTAAGCCAGATACTAGAGCTCAACCCAAATTCTCTTGAATGGGCTAAGTTGCAGTATCAAACACAGTTGCTTATTCATAGATGTACTGTAGCAGTATAAGGTACTGCAGTGAAAGCTCAGTGATCAGTTATATTTATCTGACTGTAGGAAGATCTGGGGGTCAGAGCTTACAAATCACTTATTGATGGCCTATCCTGAGAATAAGCTACCAATGTAAATTGTTTTTTGTGCGAGGAATGATGTATTAATCCGTTTCTGCACAATGTTATACGCTGCATTGATGAGATTAGTCGGTGTATACACACAATCAAATAGTTATATATATTTACATGATACTCAGTCCAAGTTTACTGATGTAGCAAAGCTTAAACGGGGTATTCAGATTTCATTAGTAGTGCAATAGCATGAAGATCCAGCACTCATATAAATCTCAACAACAGTTTATTAATTACCATTTAAAGAGAACCTGTCACATAGTTTTTGCCACCCTGTCTGAGGACAGCACAAGCTAGTGTCAGACCTGCTGTTTTCAGCGCTGTGTCCCTTATTCTGTAAGATGCTGCAGTTTTCATGTATTTAATGCTCAAATCTGCAGTTTTCAGCCAGAAGAGTCATTCGAAGAATCCTTCAGAGAGTCAGTTTTTTTCAAACCTGGCCAATCGGAGGCTAGCCCCGCCTACCTCAACTGACAAACCTATTACTTTGAATAGATAGAAACATGTGAATAACTGTCAGTGGGTGTGGCTAGCCTTTGGTGGGCGGAGCTAACACCTGCTCATGAATACGATTTGAGCGGTAAATGCTCTAAAACAGCATCATCTTATAGAATAAGGGACACAGTGCTGGGAACAGCAGGTCTGACACTGGCTTGTGCTGCCCTCAGCAAGGAGGGCACAACCTATGTGACAGGTTGCCTTTGAAAACATAGTAAAATGATAGAAAAGAACATGCTGTTTATGCATTTCGAGCCCCTTCACGGGCTCTTAATTGAACTAAGCATAATATACAAAGGGAACTCCTCAAATAGGTAGCAGTAATGAGACATATACCTGAAAATAAACCCCAAATGTATCAAAATATTACATAAAGTGATAAATAATTAATTACTTAGCTTTAAACATTTAGGCAGAGGTAAATAAAGGGTCAATAAAGACTATTACTAAATACATTGTTGTTTTGATTTAGCTTTTTTCAGAGCTAGAGCAGTTCTTCTCTCCTGCTTGTTTACACAGGCTTCTCTAGGCTACTGACCACCTCTCTCTGCTCTAGAGCTCTGGCAAGGATGGTGATGGTCACTCCATGCTGTGTCTTACCAGCAGCACAGAAGCTTGTTTATGTTTCCTACTGACGACCTTAAGTTCTTTAGCACTCTATAGCTTTGTCTCCTGCTGTGTAGACCCTGGGATAAGATATCTTGCTGCGGTAAATTATCTATGCTAAATAATCTTTGCTAAATCCGTATTCTCATATTCAATATGCCTGCTATGTTTCACAACTCATTTCTGCTACGACTCAATTTCTGAATGATCTTGTAGTTGTAGTGTTCTGCATTAACCTCAACTAATTTCAGTAGAGATGTCCTAAATCTGTTGGCAAATGTCACAATATTGTACATTTTCTTTGATTTCCTCTGTCACTCTACAATCATTGTATCTCTGTCATTCACCTGTCTGTCATTGTTTCAGTTCCTGTAACAATAAAATAGTGTCGCTTGGCTATAAAGCATCAGCTTATCCTGCCGTTCACTAGGTTGATTCCTCAAATAGTATTATGTTATGTTCAAGATGAAAATCATTGGTCAGCTCCATTCTCCCAAGTACAAATATGTAGCAGGTGCCTACCTACCACATTCCATTTAGAATTACGGTGGTAGAGAAGCTTTTAACATCTAAGACACCTAAGATACACAACACATTTTCTCCATGCAGAAATAAATCCCATTCACATGTTGCAGAAAAAACTGCCCAAAATTTGGGCGGCAGAAGTTGACCTGTGGCATTTCAGTTGAAGGGGTTTTGCCACGATCTAATGTTGACGTAGGATCCTTCCAAAATGGGTATTTAATCACTTTTCTAAATATATGTAATAAAAAAAGTCAGCCTGTGTCAGCTACAGCATTAATTACATGCCCTTAGTTATCCTGATAGTTTACATTTAGACGATGACCAGGACACTGACATGGAGCTGATCTGGCCACTCTTGCGAGTTTGAAATTCTTATCTGATGGCAGGAACATGAACTAAGCTTGCAGGGACTGGGAAAAAAGTCTCTGTCTCCTGTATAGAGAATTCACTGGTTGTAATGTAATTATCAGAGTAAAGATGTCAGTGAAGCTCCCCTCCTCAGCCCTTCTTCTCCCCCGGCCCCCCCCCCCTCCACTGCAGCATTTAAATGGACTGGAGAAAAATGTTCCTGTGTGTCCTGTATAGAGAATCCACTGATTGTAATGTAATTATCAGAGTAAATATTCTTGGCAAAACTCCTTTAATGTTGTGGATATTTACCTAACACACACAACTGGTGCAAGTACGGAGAGTCTTTCAATCTCTGTGGTGCCACAATTCCTGTCTAGGAGCATAACCAGAATTCTTAGGGCAAAGTAAGATGGTCCCTCTCCAAGAACCTGAAACAGCAGCAAAAGTAGCAATAATTAAAAGTATAACTAAAAGTGGCATATATCAGAGAACATGTAATTACCTTCAAAAAGGTAAAAAGTTATTGGACCTGAGTAGGCCCGTGAACCTCTGGACCCCACAGCAGTTGCTATGGCTATTGTTACGCCTAGGTTCCCATCGTTCCCGCACGGACAGACCCCTCAAAGCCATGTCAGAACTAACAACAGCCATGTCAGTCCCTAACAAAACGTATATTGCAAATTTTCTTGAAAGTGTGAAAAGTAGACATATGGTAGATGCTAACATATATCAGATGCTAGTTATCAACTATTTTGAGTAGAATAACTATCTGTCTTACACACAGAAATTTTTGAAGTTTGAAAATGGCAAATTTTTCAAGATATTTTGGAGTTTTTTTTTTGTTTTTTTTTTTCTTTGTTACGAAATAAAAGCAAGGATTGGTGGGAGCCAAAATATCTTAACATTTAACGTCTTTAAAGGCACGTTGTCATGTGTCTAACATGGTTAGTAGAAAACATTCGTCTTGAATTGACCCACTGGCATGCCCTTGAACCTTCAAGCCTCCTAACAACACTATTTCCATTTTCACATTCTATGGCCCCCAAACCTTCAAACCCCCCCGAGTTTTCCCAACATAGCCCTCCCTTCACATCCCAATTCTATCTTCCAACCTTTTTACCCCCCCGAAACCTTTATGATTCCCCCACGCCCCGTACATTACCATCCTTTGCAACTCCACATATAACCATTAATCTTCATATACTCCTATCTATATCTACAACAACTCGACCTTAATTACACTAAATTCCACAGTGATCTGAAATAAATTAGTTACATCTCGCAACTCTCCTTCCACCATTTCATATGTATTAAAACATACCAACTATCTTTCCCCAACGCCATACACAATACCTCCCTATCTCTAACTCTAAATCCGATCCTTCTCCCACACACCCCCAATTCTAGACATTGCCTTCCTAACCATTCATTACCATCCCGACCAATTTAGTATCACCACTGATGTTACATACCACTCATTTTATTTATCACCTTCACCTCCACCCGACACCGCACAGGTGTTCCTTTTTCTTGGTTATGCGTTTAGTTACCCTCAATCCCCAACCCACAGATCAAATTCCAGAACCCCACATCGTACCGCCTTACCCACTCCCCCCCCTCCCCCCCACCCAATACCCCCTCCGCAACAAAAATTAAAACACCATCCCAAGGTTGCTGCTTTATAGCTCTTTTTCCCCGGCGCACTATATACCCCGATCACCCATCAAACCCCCCCTCTTCTTATCATTCCCCCCAACCGCTCCACACCCCCCACCTTGAGTCGAACCAATCCTTTTATATCCGTTTGAGGTGTCCTGCCAGTTGCCCAATAAAGAATCCCCTACCCTCTGTCGGGGGTATTGGAACGCTACCCGTTACTCCAACCCAAAGTCCCCAGTAAAAATTCTTTGTTTTTCTCCAGTAATTACATCCCCATAACTCCTCGTCTTTTGTACTCTCCCTTTTTGTTTCTTCAAAAACCAACCCAACCCACAACCCCACAACCCCACCCATACCAAACCCACTGCCACTACTCAAATATATCATCTTGGTGTTCTTCGCCCTTGCCCCCAACCCTCCATAGCCCACATCCGGTTAAGCCGACCCACCCTCAAAATAAACCTGACTCGTAACGCCTAACGCTCCCTTCCGTCCTACCATATCCTATAACCCTTAGATTTAGACATAAAAATTAAGTATAATTTGAAATCATTAATCTTTACCAAAACGCCGCTTTACATTCACCCCCCTTATCTACAATTCATTCACCCGACCAATTGTTTCCATAATAGACCCCCATATCTAAGAATTAGTCCCAATCCCGACCTTATAATACAAGGAACCCCAACCACTTATGCCCCCCCACCACCACGGTATTATCCCTAACCACCACAACCCTAACATTTAAACACTAATATTGGATTGACACCGTTACCACACATATTTTAGTTAAGCACCACAATATTGCTGTTAAAAATAAATACACATACACTGTGTTCCAAATTATTATGCAAATAATATTTTCATCTTATTTTCCAAAATTAACCTATATGAAGTTGCAGTAAATTTCCAGTCAATCATTTATTTGAGCCAAAATTGAAAGGTTTGTTGAACAAACTGCCTATTATAACAGTATATTTATACAAAAAAAAAAACCACAAATGCCTGTTCTTAATTTATTTGCACAGCAGAAGTTTTCAACCTTTTTCATTTTTATAACGAACAAAAAACGTTGGCATTTGTGAAATTATAAGCATAGCAGGATTATTACAACTAAATCAAACGTTTTCAAGTCAAAACCTTTATTCTGGGTGATGTTACTGTGGCACGAACAGGACACCTGTTCGCATGTTTTCTGAACTCCTCACGTATCCATTGAATTTGTCCAGGTTTTTGGATGTTTTCTGCTTTAATTGTTTTGCAAGAGGACAGAATACCCTCCCCGATCTGTGGCTTAGATGTGAACTGCCTCCCAGCCATCATCAGACACTCCGTTTGATGTTCAGAGGTTCTCATGGGTTGAGGCCAGCGGAGCATGGGGGCCACACCATAAGATTGTCCCCTTTTATGGCCATACAGCAGTCAGAGATGCAGATGTGTTTTTCTTTTGCAGCATGAGACGTGCATTATCATGCATGAAAATTACTTGCTTCGGATTGCCAGCTCTCTCTTGAACCATGGCAAAGAAAGTGCTGTTTGAGAAACTCACATACATTAAGGAGTTTCATCTTTACACCTTCAGGGATCCCTAAGTGGCTGACAAACTCTCTCCCCATGATTCCAGCCCAAACAATACTCCACCCACCTCCTCCTTGTTGGTGCCGTAGACCTGTTTGCTGGGTTCCAGCAACCAGCCATCCTCCACTCCATCCAAATCTGACCATCGAGCGTTGCACGGCACTCAATGTCGTGAACAAAACAGTTTTGAAGTCCAGTCTCATGTATGTTTTGGCCCCACTGGAGCCGTTTCTGCTTGTGTGCATGGAAATAGGAGTCGACGGGAATGGCTTTTGCGCACAGCTGCAAACCTCTGAAGGACCCTGCATCTGATTGTTTTTCGGTGGAAGACGTTTAAGGCAGCCAGCAGCTTCAAAAACTTGTCTGATGCTATAAACAAGGCATATTTTTTGCAGCTGCTCTTTTAAAACATGACGTAATGCCCTGTTCAAAAGAGGTCCCTCCATTTTGCCCTTATCAGCACGTCACACGTGAGTGCTGTGAACAGCTACGTACTTCTGATTGGCTATGATCACGATGAAGTGTCTTGGCAAGTTGAATTGCAGTCATTCTTGACCTAAACACTCCACAATTTGTTGCTTTCTCAGCAGACGACACATCCTTTTTCTTGTCCCATTTTTGGCTGAAAATGTAGGCTTCTTAAAATGTTGGACAGCCTTCTTAAGTAGTCTTGCCTTTAATTGGACACACCTTCCAAACCTAATTATCAAAGGTGTCTGCAAATGCTTTCAGTGATATAAAGAGGCCCTGCACACATCACCATCAATGAGTTTAACTGACAAACAAAAAAATTCTTAGCTTATCACTCCTAAACACTTTTTGCATAATAACTTTGGAACAGACAGTGTAAAAAAATGTGAAATATAGACTTTTGTAAATGGTTACTATTTTCCCCAATATTATTATAAAAAAAATCTAATGTGAAAATTACATAAAAATAAAGCTTAAAGGGGTTTTATCATTTCATTAAATGGTCTTCAGAATAAGGGGACAGTGAAAGACAAGTAAACATAGCAATTGGATTGTCATTAGCAAAGCTGTCTTGTATTGCTCAGTAATTCATTTTCTCTAGCTTGAGAGCTCATTATACATTCAGTACAGCCCCTGGGTCGAATTCACGGACAGCTGTGTCACTCACTCAGAGTATTGGGATTGTCACATTTTACTTTATACAGGCAGAAGAAACAGGAAATAACACTGAAGGGCTTACACAATCAGGAAATAGCAACAATTTGTGTCGATCCATGCCTGACTCAGAGTTAGGGGCTCGTAGCATATTCTCTCTCCACACGCCAGCAGAAACAGACTCAACAGATTCTACAATGAGAAAAACGAATAACATGTTTATGTCCCGGTGTGCCTAACCTCTCCTGCATAGAAGCGAGATCTGTCCGTTTCAAAGAGCATCTCCATCTGTGGAGAGAAGAAGAGTTCAGTTGTACAGCTCAAATAGGAACGCAGCCTGTGGTAATGATTTACAGCTTTTTACAAAAAAAGACCGCAGGGAGAGACACAGTCACATGTGGACTCAGAGGGTGGGGGGGGGGGGGGGTCCCTGCGGGACCAGAATGCCACAGTGAAGGGGGATTATGTCACCCAGCTGGGAGGTGAAAACACCACCTGCATTTCCAGAGTTGAGAAGCTGAGAGCAGTGTGAATTAGCCGAACAATGGAAGCGATACATCGCCTTTAACTCATAAAGGAAAAAAGGCACGAAAATCAGTAGAACAAACACATTATAGTGTTCAATCCTGCGTATACTAAGGAAAATGATAATGAGCCTGGTTACAAAGGAGGGTAAATGACCCAGGCAGGAACTGGTTAAAGCACATGTGTGTCTGAAATGATCTTTGGTCTGATATGTTTTCTTAAGGCCCCTTCAGCCACGACTGCATGATTGCACAGGTACGGATTTGAGAAGTATTGCGCGCCGTATGTGCGCTGCAATACGGCTGGAATCCGTCCCAGCCATTACTGTAATCCACAGTTCTCTTAGAGAACTATTAATTCCGTCTCTCTAACCAGCTCGGCGAATCCACCGGGCGGGGAGAAAGTGACATGCACATTATCTCGGCGGGATACGCGCCGTGGACAATGAAAGCCTATGGGGCCGGCGGGCAGCGTCTCCACCCCCCCCCCTTCCTCATTCAAGCCGTAATTGCGGCCGAAATCCATCCCGCAATTATGGCTTGAATAAGCCGTGTGAACCGGTAAAATGATATCTGTGGTGAGTGCCATGGAGTTCATCTTCATATTTATGTTGTGGAAATATACTGCAGATTTGTTGTAGGTTTTTCTCATTAAAAACATATAAAATAGATCTGCAATGAAATGTTATTATTGCAGATTTTGCTGCAGGAACACTGAAGCTCTGCAACAATATCCACAACCGTCGTTTTAACATTTCCCACATTAAAGATTTTTGACTTTGGCAAAATTCTAAACATTTCGGTCTTAGCTGCATTTATCCTACGGATCACAGGGAAGGCACAGAGAATCTGAAATGAAACAGTCGGCACATCCATCTTTTAGTAACCTATATAGAGAATTTCAGTTTTTTTTTAAGAATTTAAAGCTTTTATTGTAATTGCGCGCCTTCAACCACAGGAATTCATGACATCATTAAGGAAGCATTGCCTTATTGTCACGGGTGTCCCTGCGACCTCCGTGTCGGGTCGCAAGCACACCCGCACCCCAGCGGCGTCTCCCGCTGTGAGCAGCGTCGCAGCCCAAGCCTCGGGCTGTGGGCACGCTTGCAGCCCCCTTCACTTACCTCGCCGTGCTCCTGCTGTGCTTCGGGCGCGCGTCTCTGCTGCTGGCCGGACGCGCGCTCGCCCCCTAGCGGGCGCTGCTGCTCGGTTTAAGGGGACAGCGCGCCGGTAATTGGTCTCACCGGGTGCTGATCCCATTTAAGCCCTGCCTCCTTTCCTTAGCACCTTGCCAAATCTATAGTGCCCAGCCCTGGAGGAGGAATCATTCCCGAGTATCTATGTTTAGTCTAACTGTGTACCCGTAACCTTCTGCCTCAGTCCCTTGACCACGAACCATTGCCGCCTGTCCTGACCTTCTCCTGTACCCGACTAAGAACAATTGCCGCCTGTCCTACTTCTGCCTGCCCCGACTGCGAGCCTGCTTCACGATTCTGTACAGCGCAACATCTCGGCTGCCATCGCAAGGAAGTCACGTTAAGGGGAGCGACTTTGGTAGCAATCTGCCGCAGAAGTCCATCTCGCTTTGCGGCGGGCTCTGGTGAAAGCTGGACCTACTTAGATTCTGCTCCCTGGCATGGCTTACACTATGGCTTGTGGTGGTCCAGAGGATCCACTTCCACTGACCGTTACACTTATGTGTGTATCTATTGCATTTGTTTTGACTGTCTTAAATTTAGAGCCTCGAGGTGCCATGAAATCTTTCGTCTGCTGCCTCTGAGGTGCCTTACCGTACTTGGCACCTGTCAATTTAGAATTGTAGCCGCCCCGCTGGCCGCGGGAGTTGGCGCTGATCAGCGCGACTTCCTGAGACACACGATGTACTGCGGCACGTACTGTATGTTCGGAGTAGGCTACAAGCTGATCTCAAAACGCATATTACAAGATGATAACAACCCTTTACCTAAATGATGTCCAAGGGTGAGCGGAATAAGGGTCAGTACCCTCCACAGTAACATATACTGTACCTATGTAAAAATTAAAATGTAAAAACCTGATTAGTTGCTATTGGTGTTCACTATACTTGATAAATTGTACGTAGCTTTTTTATAATGTCTGGTTTGTCTGTGCTTATTCCCTCTATATTGTAAAGTGCTGCGGAACATGTTGGCGCTATATAAATAAAGATTATTATTTATTAATTATAAATCTTTCTTCCTAAATGTCTCCACCAAGTACTTCCTGCACAGAACACACATAACTTTGTAGGGTATATTCACAAGTCATACTAAATCATGTTGCAAACATCCACGTGTAATCCTCGTCAAAAGCTGAGGCAATACTTGGTATTTCTGTTTGAAGGATTTCTTCTTTACAAGGCAGTATCGCCTCTGATTCTGATGCGGGATAGTCCGCCCTCATTTCAAAGGAGGCTAGCCCGAGTCACTCCTGTCCAAGCAGAAAGAATTGGCTCCAAAGAATGCATGTCGATCCTTATTTTTTCTGCACCATGATTTGAAATCTGTGGTGTGGTAAATCCATGCTCACGTGTTCACAGTGTAATAGAGTTCAGCCCGCACATTCAAATGAGTACAGAATCCACAAGGATAAAACTGAATCCACGTTAAAATCCGTTTTGTGTAAATATACCCAATAAATAGTGCATTTTGCTTGTTACTGTGCAGCTTTGCATCCGTGCCTCCCATTGCTCCTGTCTTGACTGTATATTTAATATGACGCTTCAGACTTAATTGTATATTCTTCTAGTTGGTTTAATGGAGGGTGGGTAGAGTGACGTAAATATATAAATAGTGTTTCAATGATTCATGTTAATCTTTTATGTGCATCGATATACACAGAAGCGTTCACCAACAAAGACCCGTATAACAAGGACTGTGGATGTATATGCGCGATAGATGGCAAATAAGTGATAATAATCTCATTACACTTATGTAATCATAGAACTGGCACTGTAATGTTTTTCTATGACCATATATGTATATCTAGAAACACAAAGGAAGTGTTACTAAGCAGTGAGAAGGTATGAAGCCTGCAGAAAATACTATGAGAGCTATTTTTTGTATGAAAATAAGAATGGCCATGTATGTCACCAATGTGCTCCACAAGCAGTTTAATTTAACATATTGGATTAAAATAAGTTGATCCCACTGCGTGGCATGAAGTGAATGTCCTAAATTTTCAGGAGAACCTGGCAGCATGTTTGAGTTTTACCACCACATTGGACAGAAGGCATTACAGCCTAGCTATTGGAATAATTGGGCTGCCTGTGTACTAGATTGAAGGTAGAGGCGGTCCCACTCGAGCTAGAGAACCCTCTCCTAGACTCAGAATGCCCTAAGTAAGAAGTTTGATCAATTTCCCACAAAATAGAGATGTTGCCCAGGAAAAAAATATCTGTCCTAAAGTTAGTTCACTTTTATAAGGTACTTTTATAAAAGGGTTTTCCCATCAGCTGTGTCACAGAGCCTATTCTATTACAGCTACGTCAGTGCTCCCACTTCCTGAACCTGCGGTGTCTTAAACACACTGACTAGCATTTCAGCTCCATGCTCTTTCTAGCTAAAGGGAACATTGGTGATGGCCTTGACAGCAGAGTATCCTCGGCCAAGGCTGGCTAAAGCAGAAAAAGTGGTCAGCAGCTAGGAAGCCTTCTGTTAACTAGCGACAAGATAAGAACTGCTCTATCTTATTGAAAGGAAACAAGATCAGAACAGCAATGGATT
The DNA here is from genome assembly GCA_025379985.1 of Phyllomedusa bahiana. NCBI lineage: Eukaryota > Metazoa > Chordata > Amphibia > Anura > Hylidae > Phyllomedusa > Phyllomedusa bahiana. The sequence goes on along the minus strand of JAODAL010056273.1, from coordinate 1,324 downwards.
TGGTAATAATCTTTATTCCATTTCTTCATGTTTAAAGCTAATAAATATGATGAGAATACTCCTTCAAGGCCTGGTTCACATCTGCATCAAATTTAGTCAAAAATTATGTGAAAACAGCGCAGCCTGTAGTGCTGTTTTTTCCATTCAAATGAAAGACACATTGATGGAAACCTGACAAGCCTCATTGTAGTCAGTATGGTCTATCAGAAGCTTTGGTGTCCATCATGTAACAATATCGACACCACTGTTATTTTTACTTTTCTGTATCTAAGATGAAACAGAAAACCAGAAAAAAATGCAGGTGTGGACCAAGCCTAAGTGTCTGAGGGCTTCCTGCTGTTTGATGACAGGAAGCTCAGTAGTTCAGTGTGTCTCCACATACAGAAAACAGCTTCGTGTGGAGCCCAGGAGATCAGTTGAGCAGAGGATTTGGGCATTTTTCAGGGCAGCCTTTGAAGCCTCAGCCCTTCAGTCCTGCCTCCTAAGGCTTTCAACATAAGGGAGGAAAGTGGGGGATAACTGAGACTCTGGTTGTGAAGGCGGAAGCTATGCAAAACAGAGCAAAGGATTCCAAGGCTTGTAGTTTTACAAAGCAAAGGGAAACAGTTTTCAGACAGTAAATGCTGCTTTACAGCTGAAGGGAAGGAAGGCTACAAACAACACAGGCAAAGCACAAAGTAGCATAGAAAACAGCACACAGCAATGAATGAAGACTAAGACAAACCATTTGAAAATTTTTGGAGGGGTTTGCTAAACAACTCCTTAAAAGGGGTGTTCCAAAAGTAATGACTGCCCATCAGTCTCACAGGATTGATTAAAAATAGAAAGATAAAAGTATCTTCTAAAACGGCTCATTCCAGTACCGCAACCATCCCATTGATCACAGCCAATGATGTCACTGTTCAATTTTCACATGACCCTACAGCAGGTTACAGTAGATCGGTAGATCCAGCAAGAGACCACTGTGGCCTGTGAATAACTGCAGGGTCATGTGAGGAATGAACAGTGATGTCATCAGCCAGGACCAGCAGGTTGGCCACGGTGCTGAAATGAATGGGTTAACAAAGTAATTTTTCTATTTTTAATCATCACTAATGGACAGACAGGCAGTTATAACTTTTGGAACACCACTTCAGGTCCTTCCAAAGGTGAAGGTATGTGTTCAAGTTGCATATACCAATTTCAAATTATGCCGTATTCACAAACAATAGTTACTTCATCTTTTATTTATCACTGCTTCTTTAATATGCAACAATTCACAAGACAGTCTATAATGCTTATAGCAACAATTTTGACATTAGTAGCAAATATTGGAAACCCTGTA
>JAODAL010056272.1:0-23395 GCA_025379985.1 Phyllomedusa bahiana | reverse complement strand
GTAGAGCTGCCCAGAGCCTGAGCATGAAATGGAAGCTGAAGCTTTAGAAACGGCCATAGTCTAAACAGGACATAGGAGCCTGAAGATGTCGAACCATCCATAGCCTGAACAGGAAGTGGGAGCTTGAAGCTTGTGAACTGCCCACAACCTGAACAGGAAGTGGGAGCCTGAAGCTGTAGAACCGCCCACAGCCTGAACCGGAAGTGGGAGCTTGAAGCTGTAGAACCACCCACAGCCTGAACAGGAAGTGGGAGCTTGAAGTTGGAGAACCGCTCACAGCCTGAACAGGAAGTGGGAGCTTGAAGCTGTAGAACCGCCCACAGCCTGAACAGGAAGTGGGAACTTGAAGCTGTAGAACCGCCCACAGCCTGAACAGGAAGTGGAAGCCTGTAGCTGTAGAACACACTGTAGCTTGAACAAGAAGTGTGAGCCTAAAGCTGTAGAACCACCCACAGTCTGAAAAGGAATGAGGAGCCTGAAGCTGTAGAACCACATTCAGTATGAACAGGAAGTGGGAGACTGAAGCTGTAGAACGACCCACAGCCTTAACAGGAAGTGGAAGCCTGAAGCTGTAGAACCACCCACAGTCTGAAAAGGAAGTCGGAACCTGAAGCTGTAGAATCACCCACAGACTGAAAAGGAAGTCGGAACCTGAAGGTTTAGAACTGCCCACAACCTGATCCGGAAGTGGGAGCTTGAAGCTGTAGAACCACCCACTGCCTGAACAGGAAATGGGAGCCTGAAGCTGTAGAAAACCCCTTTAAATGTAAATTTCTGTTGTGGATTTTTACCCCTTACAATACAGCAGGGGTGAAATGTGTTATTAAACCACCACAAAATCAACATCCGTTTGCTGGAGATTTTCCATTTAACTTATTTGCCACAGAACAGTTGAAGGAGAGCGGCCGGGGCTCATTTGTAGAACATCTATTTTCAGCATTTGATGTGATGCGGCGCCTCAGCGCTCTCTCCCCAGATCCTGGTGAATATTTATATATCACCACTTGAGGGCGCTAGCGTTGTACGAATGATTCTTACTTTCAGGTTTTAGGCTGTGTTATAGAAAAATAATGCAAATAAGTAAAGCTTTGCCCTGTGGAGCTGAGCTGTTAACCAGTTAGTGCCGAGGATGTATGATTCATTTGACACGGTCAAAACTGCAATTTTTTTTTATATGATAGGTTAGATGAGCAGATCCATGGCGAGTAGACTTTCACTTTTGTCAGCAGAGGCAAGTAGCAGGTACAACATAAGTGAGCATTTTTGTGAAGCTCTGACGTCCACAGTGCAGCCTTAACAATTTGGCCCTTATGACTCTGATCCTTACGTTTGCCCATTTTTCCTGTTTCCAATACATCATCATTTACAAGAACTGTTCACTTGTCCTTTTAACCTCTTAAAGGGGTTTTGCCACCATAGACAATGATGGTGTATCGTTAGGATATGCCACCATTGTCTGATAGGTGCGGGTCCCAACTCTGGGACCCGCACCTATCTCGGGAACGGGCCCCCGAATCCCTCCGTGCAGACTGCGTGCGACTCTCCATTCTACTCCATGGAGGTTCCGAGCAGAGCCGAACGCACCACTCGGCTGTACTCGGAAATCCCATAGAATAGAATGGAGAGTGACTGCGCAAGCGTAACTAGCTCTCCGGCCGGCGCTGCGGGGCAAAACCTCTTTAGCGCCGAGGACTTTTTTTTTTTTCACTTTCGCTTTTCCCTCTTCGCCTTCCCAGAGCCATAATTTTTGTTCCCACCTACTTAGACATATGAGGGCTTTTATCTTGCAGGACAGGATGTACTTTTGAATGATGCCATTCATTGCACCATAGAGTATACTGGGAAACTGCAAAAAAAAAAAAAAAAAATTGGAGCAAAATGTAAAAAAAAAACGTACTTTCGCCATGTTTGTTGGTTTTTTGCTTTTACGGCGTTCAATCTTTGGTAAATATAATGTGTTATCTGTATTCTACAGGTTAATACGCATGGCCAATACCAAACCTGTAGGGTTTCCGTTTATGTTTTTGTACCATAAAAAAATTCCAAACATTTTCTATTTTTGAAATTTGCGCTGCAGCGCTATTTTCTGCGCCAAATAACTTTTTTGTACTAACACCTACGGACGTGAGTGAGGGGGCCTTTTTTGCGGGCTGAAGTGAACTTTTTATTGCTACCAGTTTGGAATGAATGTGACTTTTTGATCAAATTTATTCCAATTTTAAGGGGACGTGAAATGACCAAAAAAAACCCCGCAATTTTGCCGTTTGGAATTTTTTTATTCTACTGTGTTCAGCGTATGGGATAAATGATGTTATATTTTAATAGATCAGACTCGGCGATACCAAATATGTATCACTGAGTTGAACTTTTCATATTGTTTTTATTTTTTTTTTATACTTTAAAAAAATTGTTTTCTTTTATTGTAACTTTCAGTCTCCCTAGGGTACTACACTACTAGGGGGCGCGATCATTTATACAGCCCATTGCATTGTTATACAATGCATTAGGGTATATTCACACGGCAATACACTGATCAGCGCATAATTCCAAAGCACAGGGGACCTGGCACCCGGCCGGCCCCATAGACATGCATTGTCAGTGGCGAATAATGACTGCTAACAATTGGCATGTCAATTCTCCCCCCGTGCGTACAATACAATCGTATCTATGAGAGCTATTAATTACCGTAATTACAGCGTGCATTTCGCCGCGTATAAGGCGCAACACTCAGCAAAATACGCGCTGAAATACACAGCAAAATAAGCCGTCTGAACATACCCTTAGGCCATGTTCACACTGCTTATGCAAGCCGTAATTGCGAGCCGGATTGCGCTCGCACTTCCGGCTTGAATACGGGGCGGGACGGGGGCGGGGCCGGAGCGCGGCGGGGGACTTGCATTATCCACGGCGCGTATTGCACCTGGATAATGTGCATTTCACTTATCTCCCACCGCGGCGGATTCGCCCGAGCGGGGAGGAGCGACGGAATCCACTGTTCTCTTTTGAGAGCCAGTGGATTACCCGTATTCTTGCGAAAGGATTGGCGCCGTACTGCAGCGCAAATCCGGCACGCAGTACGGCGGCCCAAACCGCGGCGAAATAAGCCGTGTGAACACGGCCCTTTGGGTGCACAAAGTTGTCGGCTTCACTACTTCCTGCCTGGGACCAGAATTAGCAAAATTTATTACATGGCGGCGATGGAAGCCATGACAAGGCTTCTAGCTGCCATGTTCACTGATCGGGACACAATAATTGCGTTGCTGATGTCCCGATCGGAGTGAGAAACGGTGCGCGGCACCGTTCCTCATTGATTTAGACACCGCGGCCATCTAAGGGGTTAAACAGCACCCCTTAGGCAATTAGCAGCTAACACCCAGCGGCTATATAGCAGGATCGCCTCTTACCGCCACTGATGTACTCATATGTCATATGTCGGTAAGGGGATAAAGGGCTACTCCACCTTTCCTCTTTTAAGTTAAAATTTTCGTTACTAAAAAAAAATAAGAAACCCCCATACTCCCCCGTACTGCCCTTTCACTCCAGCGACACCCCATGGGGGTCCTCCCGGGGTTTCTGTTTCTTCCCCCTCTGATTGGCGCAGCTCTGAAACGTTCAGATGAAGGTTTAAAAGGTTTTAACTCAGAGAAAACTTTCAACAGAAGGAAAGGAAATTTAAAGGGAACTTTTTCAAAATACATTAATAATCGATTTTACTTTAGTTTTGAGATAAAACATTTTTAGTGCCTGAGTGCACACAGGTTTCTAAGGCAAACCTGGCTCCTAACTTGTTTTGATTAAGAAGGGGACAGAGCTCAGCCAGAGCAAGCTAACTATTCTACCGATTGCGGGTAAAGCCATGTTTTCAGCCCTCCGCCCAAGTACTTAGTATTTCCTGAAGAGATCAAATCTCCCGCACTTACCAGTGTAACAGCTCAGCTAGTTACAGAGATTCTGGATATGTTAATCACTGCTATAGAACCACCCACAGCCTGAGGAGACAGGTTTATTCTAAAACTGGTTGTGACTCAGTGAAACAGCCTATTAAAAAACGTCCTTTAATGTCAATGTGATTGCAGCAGCCAATCAGAAGCGAAGAGTGATGAGCATCCCTAAGTGAAAACCAGGGAGAAGTCCGGCAGTGGCGTTGCTGGAGTGAAGGTCAGTACAGAGGTGAGTATGGACATTTAATTTAATTTCACTCACTAAAATTTTTAAAACAAAAAAAAAGGGTGGACGCCCCCTTTATTTTTCTGCACCTTGACCGACAGCCTGCAATTGTAAAAAAACCCACGACTTTGTTCATTATAACAAGATCTAAAATTTGCAGTTTTGGAGATCTCTGCTTAAGCCTGTTCACACGGGGATTTGGCCGGTTATCCCCGCGGGCTCCGAAGGGGTTTTTTCCGGGGGCCAAACCCGGGGCCCAATCGCGCTTATTTTTTTACAGGGTTTCCATGGGAAACCCTTTAAATATTCACACTGCGCGGGTTTGGCCAGGGCCCCGGGGGCCGCGGCCAAAACCCGCCTGTGAAGAACTTCCTGTAAATTCCTGACGGGAGTTTTACTACGCGGGGGCCGCGCGGGGCTGCCGCGGGTGTCGCCGCGGGGGTGCGCGGCTGGGACGCAGCCGCGCCGCGGTTTTTCCCCCTGTTATTAATTTGCATAGGGGGAAACCCTCACGCGCCGTGCCCCAAAACCACACCCCCCCACCCGAGGTCAAACCCCACCCGTCCGCGCCGCAAAACCCGCGTGGGAGTTGCGAATTTGCGGCGTGCCCCCCACGAGGTTTGGCCACGGGAAACCGCGAACCGCGGAAAACCCCCGGCCAAAACCCGTGTGAACGAGGCCTAACCGGCACATTTGTGATTTTAATTCTTTTGAACTAAAAAAAGTGCAGATTTTAAAATTCTGAAAAAACGTGCTCACAAACAAGAAAAGCTAAAAAAGAAATCCCATTGGTGTGCATTCGTTATGAAACTTTCAAAGGGATTGTTCACAAGTTTTCACAAAACCACGAGTTATTTTCAAAAACTTAGAATTTTCCCAAAATTTAAATCAACACCCCAAATGAAATAAACATATGTTTTCAGAAAAAAATTTAACTTTTACATTTAAAAGAATTAAATGGGGTTTTTTGGGGGTAAATTAGGGAAGTGGGAATTACCCCAAAAGGATTTTTTGGGAATTAAAAGTTTATAGAGAAATATGGATTACGTTTCCTTGGGGGGAGTTTTTTTGAATGTCATTTTTAGCGGGTATCCGGGCTAGCGGATTGTCTAGGGGGCGAAGTGCTGCCCCCCCCTCCCTCCCCCTCCCGCCCCCCCCCTCCACACGGGGTAATTGCGGGGGTAATTAGCCCTGCAAAAAACACAGTGTAACATAGCTTATTCCCAAACAGTACAAAGTTCCATGAGACGAACATGCACACACAATGGCACTGAAAAAACAATTGCACGAAAACCGTGAATTGTGTGTGGAGTTTTTTGTCTATGGGAAATTTTTTTTTTGACTCAAAAAAAAATTTTAAACTTTTTCAAATACATAAGTCTTTTGCTTTCTTTTGCTGAGATAAGAGATTTTATCTGCACTGAGTGTACAGTGTTTTCTTTGGTTACCTGACCATAATTTGGTAGAAGGTGGCTCCATCACTATCCAGTCCAAAAGACGTCGCTGCAGCAGGGATTTGGGCTCCCGCGCGTAGGACAAACTGTAGTAAAGCTTGATCCTAGAGTATTCTGTTGAAACGCTGGGGAGTGGAGGAAGTCTCCGACCCCAGGCATTTATCCCTTTGATTGCCCCGGTCCATGACCGCGGCATAATCAATGAATATTCCCCTGCTTCATCGGGTCACCGGGATTCCCAGTGCCCAAAGGAGCCTGGGGAATATCTATATAGTCAGTTCTAGCAACCTACAGAAGCCCCAGAGTTGTCTGTATAGTAAGCCTTCTGTCAGGGCACACTGTGGGTTGCCCTACTAGCAGCCTGTGTCATACTGACACAGATCGTAATGTATTAGCATACAGGAGTGTACAGGAGTATTCTAACATATTACGAAGTGTAAAAAAAAAAAAGGGTCAAATATTTATCCCTTCATGGGATAAAAAAAAAAGTAAAAAAAAGTGTAGAAAATATTAAAATAAAAAATATTTAATAAAAAATAATTTGTGCGATATCACACAAAAAAAAACCTACACATTAAGCATTTACACGACCGTAATAACCTGTAGAATTAATCTCACGGGTTATTTAGTGTGAAATGTGAATGGTGTAAATTTAAAAAAAAGCAAATGCATAAAAATACTTTTTTTATGTTTAGTACAAAATTTTAAAAACGTGCAGTAATTTATTTGTAAACTTAAACCATTCCCCCAAAAATACAACTTTACCTGCATAAAACGAGTCCTCATACAACTGCGTCACTTCAAAAAATGTAAAAGTTACGACTGTTGAAAAGCAGGGAGGAAAGAACTACAAGATACAGCTGCGTCATTAAGGCCTTTTCAGGCCTGGAGCTCTAAGGCCATGTTCACACTGCTTATTTGGGCACGTATTTCAGCCCGTAATTCGCACCGTACTGCGCGTAATACGGGGTGAGATACGCCCCAGTCATTACGGTAATCCACAGTTCTCATAGAGAACTATGGATTACGTCTCCTCTCCCTGCTCACACAATACGCCGCGGGGGGAGATAAGTGACATGCTACTTATTCACGGCGTATCTGCGCTGTGAATAATGCATGTCTATGGGACGGCAAGGTGCCCACCCGGGCCCCCCCCGCCCCCGTACACACGGCATAATTGCGGGGCGAAATACGCCCTGCAATTACTCCGTAGGGGCGGGGCGGGGGGTGGGCCGGCACCTCGCCGGCCCATAGACATGCATTATCCACCCCAGATACGCTGCTAGTAATTGACATGTCACTTTCTCCCGCTCGCCGTATTTCGCGAGCGGGGAGAGGAGACGTAATCCATAGTTCTCTATGAGAACTGTGGATTACCGTAATGACTGGGACGTATCTCACCCCGTATTACGCGCACTACGGCGCGAATTACGGGCTGAAATACTTGCCCAAATAAGCCATGTGAACATAGCCTAAGGGGTTGAAGTGCAGAAAAGAGAGCACCATGGGGGAGACACAGGCAGGTTTTTTTTTTAGAAAAACCTAATACAAAAAGGTTTTTCTAGCTCATAATACATGAAATTCAATAATAATAAATCTTCCAAAGGTATTTGTAGCCTTTAAATAAAATATATAATATATAGGCTGTAACAATAAAATCTTGCAACAAAGGGTGACATTTATGAAAGGGTTTTTCACCCTTTTTCTGGCGTACAATGCACCTAACTGAGGCACTGACGTCTACAACTCACTACAAAACTGAATGTCTAATGCACCTAATGAATGTGTCAGGCGCATTGTTCGTAAGACTCAACACTTTCTAATGCGCCGAACATGAGGAGGTGTTCTGGGGGCGTCACACTCATAACCTACTTACTCGTATTATTGATCATAAATACGAATGTCCAGTCGGCAAAACTTAGGAGCGTTATTAACTGCTCGGACAAGATTCTTGACCTAATCTCAATGCGTGATCTTGTCTGAGCCACTGGAGGAGTCGCCAGTGGAGATAGATGAGTAATTAGGGCAAAAAATGTCCAATATTTCTCAACTTCCACCAGTGCAATAATAAAAAGTAATTTATTATAATTATAAATCTGTATAAAATTTAATTATTTAAATTTAATGAAAAATATGATCATTTAAATTAATATAAAATATATAATATCCTCAAAATATGGAAATATCTCCTATAAAATGTTGTTAAAATTAATAGAATCTAAAACTAATTTACATGAAATAACCCACTGATGATAATGTTCAGATTTTCATATTTAAAATTTTTACTACATTAAATTTGAAATGTATTTTTGCTGCTCTCACCCTTTATTCTACATACAGCAAGAGCCAGCACAGCACAGGTCTTGCTAGGACCTGTGGTTCACCAAGCAGGATCAGTCCCGTAGTTTCTATTCACTGACATGCTATCCTAATTACTTTTCTCTTATTTCCAGCCTATCTATAGCCTTTATACACGTTCTAAGTTCTAAGTTCCGTAATGCACTAAACACACAGGCGAGGGGCGGGGGCTTTAGACGCCATTTATAATCGCACAAAAACCACTTCCATACATTCAGGCGCATTATACACTGAAAACGAGACTCGACTATTCACTTCGACGCTCCTTCCTTCATACATAGCGCCCAAAATGTCAAGCACATGCAGCCTGAACCTATCATTTTATCACTACTAGAACAAGGATAGTGATCATTTTTGTCTATAGCCTCTCAGAATTGTTCAATTTGTCCCAGCAATCACCGTGTGTAAGTTGGGGCTAAGTTGGGAAACTACAACTCCCATCATGCAATTATATAATCTACATCAATGGGCATGATGGGGGTTGTAGTTTCCCAACAGCTGGAGGGCCGCACTTTGCAGACCGCTGCTCTAGCATGTTATTTTATACTTTTTTCAGGCTACAACTGCAATTATATATATACACTCACTGTGCTGTACCCTCCCAGTGTTGAGTCACTGTACACAGAGTGTGATCGCTATAGCTAATCTGTGGCGTCAGCAGTCACGTGTCTTTTTCTTTCGTTTTTGATTACACTGGGGAACATTAAGAAAAAATTTGGTGCCTCAAAATTTTGACCTTATCTGAGCTCTGCCGAGTCCGAAAATCCCATCCATTGACGTGTAGCAGCTCTAGTTTCTGAGATGCTGATTACATGATTCCACATGGTTCTTTTGATGAATTTGTGTATTCCTCTGTAGAGAACATATAGAACATAATAGAATTAAATTCGCTCCTGCACATTCATTTTTGTTTGCACATGTTCTTTAAATGTCTTTTCTGTTTCACAGGAATTTCCAGTATTTCTTAAGTACAATATTGAGTGACCACTACTTTCAGCAGCAGATAATTGGGAAGGGGGCAATGCCAGAACATCAAAACTGGAGCTGATAGGGGAAAATGGGCGTCCCATTCTGAATTAGCCGCAAACATATTCAAAAACAGTTCCAATGCTAAGGCACCAAATGAGTGTTTCCCAGTGTTATTGCAGTAGTAGCGTAACTCCTTAACCCACCTGGATGTATGAGTACGTCCTGGTGGCATTAAGGAGTTGTACAGCGGGATCGCATCGCTGCTAATTGCAGCTAACACCCGGCGGTTACAGCGCGGGGGGGCCGCCCCGCACTTTTTAACCCCTTAGACGCCGCGGCAAAGATGGCCGTGGCATCTAAATGAATGAAAGGTGGTGCCGCGCACTGTTCTTCACTCCTATCGGAGTCCCTGTAGTATAACTGCGTGGATCCGATCACTGAATATGGCAGCGGGGAGCCTTCTGGAGGCCTCCATCGCTGCCATGTTTTGGTTTGCCCCACTTCTGGCCCCAGACAGGAAGTGGGGAAACCACAATCATTGTACACCCTAATGCATTGTCTATACAATTTATTAGGCTGTAATAACCATCGCGCCCCCTAGTGATGAAGCGCCCTAGGTGGACTCAATGTTAGGGCATGTCCCCACGGCACGATTTTTCGGCCGGTTTTTCAGGCGGTCTGAAAAACCGCCCGAAAATGAGCACAATTGTGCTTTATGGAAAGCCCGTGCAGCATTCCCCACTGCACGGGTCTTCCGTCCGGCGGCAAAACATTGAGCAAGCACATTCTTCCGTCCGGTTTTTGGACTGAATCTGTGCTTCTCAATGTGAAGTGGGAGGGCGTTTGTCCGCTCATCGCGGAGAAAAGACCCCCCCGCCGCGGTTGTGGGGATGGCCGCAAAACAGGACAAATACCGGCCGTCAAACCGGCCAGTATTTGTCCTATGACGTGGGGATGCGCCCTTAAAGTAAAAAAAAAAAATTTTAAAGTGTAAAAAAATAAAAAAGTATTAAAAGTTACTTTTGCCATTTTACAAATAAAAAAAATTAAATAATAAAAAAGTTCCCCATATTTGGTATCACCGCGTCTGAAAAAGTCCGAGCTATAAAATTATAACACAATTTATCCCATAGGCTGAACACCATAGAAGAAAAAAAATTCCAAACGCCAAAATTTGGAATAAAAGTGATCAAAAAAGTCGCATGCATTCCAAACTGCTAGCGATAAAAAGTACACTTCAGCCCGCAAAAAATGTCTGTAGGTGTTAGTACAAAAAAGTTATTGGTCGCACAAAATGGCGCCGTGGCACAAATTTCAAATATAGAGAGTGTTTGGATGTTTTTTTACTGTACGAAAACATAATGGAAATGTTTGGTATTGCCGGATGCGTATCAACCGGTAGAATAGAGAACACATCTTTTTTACCGAAGATTGAACTCCATTAAAAAAAACCTCCTACAAACATGGCGCAAGTACGTTTTTTTTTCACATTTTGCCCCACTTATAATTTTATTTTACGTTCCCCAGTATATTCTATAGTAATATGAATGACACCATTAGAAAGTACATCTTGTCCCACAAAATAAAAGCCCTCATATGTCTATTTAGGTGGGGGAAAAAAAGTTATGGCTTTCAGAAGGCAAAGAGGAAAAAAATTTAGAGCCATATTATTATGACCGTCCGTCAGGAAGGGATTAAAGTTAATGAAAAAAATCACCCAGACAGCCCCTTTACATGGACACTACCATCAATTCTTTTTTACACAAGCAATATGTCATTAGTATCTGTAATTTAAAAAAAAGAAAAATTGGGTGTTTTTTATATATACATATACAGGCAGTCCCCGACTTTCGTTGTTCCATCTTGCGACTTTCCCCTAGTTTGGAATGGGGGCTTATAGGGTTTGGCTCAGGGAGCTGACATTGCGTCACACCCCATAACACTGGAACTCCATCGGAACATCTCTGACATACCTAAGCTATAAGGCTTTGTTCACACGATGTACTGAGGCGTGCAGTACAGTACGCGCCGCAGTACATTGTGTGTTTCAGGAGCTCGCACTGATCAGCACGTACTCCCGCGGGGAGACATGCATTGCTTGTGGTGCGTATTTGCCGCAAGTAATTGACATGTTACTTATCTCCCCGCTGTGGATTACCGTAATTGCAGCGCGCATCTCGCCCATATTAGAGCGCAAATGCGTGCCAAAATTACCCTGTGTGAACATACCCTTAGATGACGCACAGCAGACACCGCACAAGTTTCCAGTACAGGAGTCCCTGTTTATCTGATGACACTTCTTAAAAAGAAGTGTCTAGCCAGACTCCACATTCTTCTTGCTGAGGAGGGCACGGGGTACGTTTCCTGCTCTTCATCCTCGGACAGTGAGCGGCAGACGTATACAGGATACAGTCGCCTCCGAGAATGACTACGAGTTGCTTCAGCTCACTTTCCAATTTCCCACGCCGGGTTCTTGAGGTGAAGTGTGAAGTGTCCTGTGCACCGCCTGCCGTGTGGGAGCTGTAGGTGTCCATGACACGATAAAGCCGGGGAGGATGGCGGAAGAGCTGTCACCGGCTGAGGAGGCCCCGCTTCTCCCAAGCATTAAGGCCTTGTCCCCCTGGCACGAGTTTTCACCCGGTTTTTCAGTTGGTTCTCGGTTTTGAAAACTGGCTGCAAACCGGGTGAAAACTTTTAACACAGGCCTCTATGGAAAACCCACTCAGCAGTCCCCACTGGTGCTTTATGGAAAACCCACTCAGCAGTCCCCACTGGTGCTCTATGGAAAACCCGTGCAGCAGTCCCCACTGGTGCTCTATGGAAAACCCACTCAGCAGTCCCACTTGGTGTCTGGCTATGGAAACCCACTCAGCAGTCTTCCCCACTGGGCTTCTATGGAAAACCCGTGCAGGCGGTCCCCACTTGCTCCTAGAAAACCCGTGCAGCAGTCCCCACTGGTGCTACCCTATGGAAAACCCTGCAGCGGTCCCCACTGGTCTCCTATGGAAAAACCCGTGCAGCGGTCCCCACGGTGCTCTATGGAAAACCCATGCAGCAGTCCCCACTGGTGCTCTATGGAAAACCCGTGCAGCGGTCCCCACTGGTGCTCTATGGAAAACCCACTCAGCAGTCCCCACTGGTGCTCTATGGAAAACCCCACTCCGTCAGAGTCCACCTCCACTGGTGCTCAAGGAAAACCCTCCGCAGCAGTCCCCACTGGTGCTCTAATGGGAAAACCCACTCAGCAGTCCCCACTTGTGCCTAGGAAAACCCACTCAGGCAGTCCCCACCTTGGTGCTCTATGGAAAACCCACTCAGCAGTCCCCATTGGTGCTCTATTGAAAACCCCGTGCAGCATTCCCCACTGGTGCTCTATGAAAACCCATGCAGCAGTCCCCACTGGTGCTCCAAGGAAAACCCACTCAGCAGTCCCCCACTGTGGCTCTATGGAAACCCTGCACGGTCCCCCCACTGGTGCTCTAATGGAAAACCCACTCAGTCAGCAGTCCCCAACTGGTGCTTCTATGGAAAACCCGTGCAGCGGTCCCACTGGTGCTCTAGGAAACCACTCAGCAGTCCCCCACTGTGCTCTATGGAAAACCCTGCAGCGGTCCCCACTGGTGCTCTATGGAAAACCCACTCAGCAGTCCCCACTGGTGCTCTATGGAAAACCCGTGCAGCCAGGGCCGGACTGGGAATAAAAATCAGCCCTGGCACAAAGCCCCCCACCAGCCCACATACAATATCCACTTACCAAAATTCCCCTTGTACCCCTCTGCACCTCGCCACTTTTAAAAAAATAAACTACACCATGAAGGTGCTTTCACACGGAGCGTTATTGGGTGCATTTATGTGTTCTTTGGTGCGTTTTTGTGCATGAAAGGCAGAGCAGTTAATGCTGTAACATTTCTGCACAAAAAAAAAAAAAATGCATCAAAAAAAGCACCAAAACCCGCCTCCGTGTGAGATCTCCCTACATACAAGCACAGGAAAGAAAGTGTGCAGGAGAAACCCCTCATCACAGATTCAGGTGTACACATTGCTTTTACAATCCGGGACAAAGCCCACACACACTACATAAGCACCAACATACCTACAACCCCCACAACACATAACCAGTAGTCACACAACATAAAAAAATCGAATCAAAGGTCACCATCACAATTGAATACAGCACTGATTCAACAAAGAATAAACTTACCCCTGACAGCAGGGACTCACAGGAGACTCATCCGCGTGATTGAGTTGTTCTCTCGCCTTTTCTTCTTCTGGCCCAAACCCCATGACAATCTTCTCTGATGAGTCATTCCCTTCCATTCTTTCTCTGTCCGGTACAGTCATGCGAGTGGTCTTCTTCTATGGCCACTACTCTCTCTGTACGAATTTTACCACAAATAACATCTTAGACTCCTCTCTCTTCCAGCACTTTCTCCTATCAATTCCCCAAACAGCGTAATGTTAGAAACCGAAAATTAGAAATTAAAAAATGTCAGATAAAAAAAATGAAGTGATCCTTCATTAGCTATGTAAAAAGGGCCTTCCTCCATAATTTTGTAGGTAGACAGGGCCTACCCCATAACTAGCCCAGGTTGCTGTAGCTGTCCCCGTAATCAAGCGCATGTAGGGCCAGGGGCAGTAATTAGCAGTCAAGCCAGTAAGAAGAGCAGGCAGGGGCAGTCTAATAGCCTGGCAGGGCATCATAGTAGGTAGGCAGTCGGCAGTCTAAAGCCAGGCAGGGCATTATATAGTAGGCAGGGCAGTCTATAGCAGGCAGGGGCAGTCTATAGCGAGGCATAGACCAGGGGGGTATCGACAGGGCCAGGGCAGGACCAAGGGTATAAAGAAGGCCATGCAGTGCCAGGGTGGTATAGAGAGGGCCATGCAGGGACAGGGGGGTATACAGAGGCCAGGCAGGGCCAGGGGGTAAACAGAGGGCCAGGCAGGGCCGGGGGGTATAGAGAGGGCCAGGCAGCCAGGGGGGTATACAGATGGACCAGCAGGGCTAGGGGGTATACAGAGGGCCAGCAGGTACCAGGGGGTATATAGCGCCAGCCAGGCAGGGCAGGGGTATACAGAGGCCAGGGGGGTTATACAGGGCCAGGCCGGGCCCAAGGGGTATACAGAGGGCCCAGGCAGGGCCAGGGGGGTATACAGAGGCCAGGCAGGGCTCAGGGGTGGTATAAAGCGCCAGCAGGGGCCAGGGGGTATATAGCGCCAGCAGGCCACGGGGGTATACAGAATGGCCAGGGGTATACAGAGGGCCAGGCAGGGCCAGGGGGGGGTAATATTAGCGCCAGGCCCAGGGCCAGGTGGTAAATAGCCAGGCGGGGCAGTACAGTAGTTTAAAAAATAATAAAGAACTTACTTACCTGTTTCTTTCCCCTCTTCCCCAAGTCCGTCCGGAGCGGCCGCTAAATCCCAGGTGGGGCCGGGGGGAACAGGCGCCGATGATTATCACTTCGCGCCTCCCCCGGGCCTCCTGGGAGCTGAACAGACGGGACCCAAAGACCCGATGTTCAGCCTCGGCTGTGCCTCACCCCCGGGGCAGGCGGGGGGCCCAATGTGGCTGCATGGGGGGGGTCAGTGCCCGGGGCCTGCA
This sequence comes from Phyllomedusa bahiana, assembly GCA_025379985.1. NCBI lineage: Eukaryota > Metazoa > Chordata > Amphibia > Anura > Hylidae > Phyllomedusa > Phyllomedusa bahiana. The sequence continues at coordinate 8,848 of JAODAL010056272.1, read as the reverse complement.
GCGGGGGGTGGCCTCTCGGCCCCCGGGGAAAAGGGGTCCGGTCAAATTGCACCTTTTGCGGCCCCTTGCAGGCCGGCATGCGCCCCCCTGGGGGGGGGGGGTAAACCCCGGGCCCCCTCGGCGGGCCTTCCGACCGGCCCTGCGGCCCGGCCCCAGCGGCCCGGGGGCAAGTGCCCGGTTTGCCCTAGGCCGTGGGCCTGCGTGCAGCGGCCCCCAAAGGGTGCTTATGGAAAAACCCCACTAGCACCCCCACTGCATGGTTTTCCCCCAGGGGTTTTTCAGCCGCCACCCGCCCCGAAAAAGATAGAAATGTTCATTTTTCCCCTGGTTTTCAAAGGAAAATATGAAAAAAAGTCCCCGTACAAGAAAACAAGGCGGCACCACCCCCAAATACAAGCTTTTACTTTTAAATTCAGAGACCACGAGTCTTTCACGCCAAAAAATTTCTTTTTTTGGGGAGACGTGGTGTCACTCCAACCAAAGAAAGCAAGTCGTGATTTATTCCAAAGAGAAGAACGGAGCGCATCTAGCCTTGAGAAAGCGTGGAGTAAAACCGCGAAACATCGTCGGAAAAGTATCTGTCTTCCAAGGGATGTTAAAATTTTTTTTTGAAATAAAGTATGAAAGGAGAAGATTGGTGAGTGCCGCTCCGTTACTTCTACATTTGTGAATAATATGCAAGGAATATGAACAAGTCTATGTGAAGGGGGAGGGCTTTTCTCCGCTAACAGCAGAACGATGTAAAATTACGTCATTTTGTGTGTGGGGGTTAAACTCAGCATAAGTCCATTTGGCCTCGGTCTGCTCCTCTGCCGTTAGGTCCATGCTCCTTATATAGCACCAGGTGAGCGTGGAGTAAACCCAATGATCTCTGATAACTGCTTATTTATGCATCAGGAAGAAGCCGGCGGCAATGTGACGTGTATTTATTCAGCGCTGAAAATCACAGGTTCCGTGTTACCTCGCTGCACTTCACGTGTTTGTTTGGTGCTGATGCATCAGTTTACCTTCTAAGTGTTTAGTCACCTTTATTTGCCCAAATGTTAATGAATCTTGTGAGACTTTTGCGGTTTCCTGTTTTATTCCCTTATAAAGGAGATTTTTGAGCATTGGGTCTAGAAATAAGAATTGTTTGAAACAAATCTCCACATCTTAAAAAAAAAAATCTATCTTTGTGCTCATCAGTTTAATTAAGCAGAATAATGCGAAGCAGAAGAAGGCGGCCCCGAGATTAGAAACAATTAATAATTCATTAGATGCAATTTAATTGCGCTTTATAGGAAATGGCTCAATAGCAGCACTTGAAAACCCTTCGGATACAGAAGATTTCATTCAGATGTGAAATATGCCCTTTCATCATTAACAGCTACAATTTATCAGTTCTCAAAAATAAAGCAGCAAATAATTTTTTTTTCTTGTACAATGGAAAGTTTTATCATTTTTTTTTAGTATACAGGCAGTCCCTGACTTACATCTGTCCCCTATTTACAAACGGACAGTTCTGGGGCGTGCTGACACTTGTAGTTCCGAGTTCCACAGTTGATAGTAGCTGTGGAATGACAAGTGCCAGCATGCCACAGCAGCACAAGAGGTGAAATCTTCTTAACAGGGGTACAGACACCAAAACAAATGTAAAAAACCCTTCCCTGCACTATCCGAAACAAAAAAAAAAATCCTTTTGTTTCGGAGTTACATTTAATAAATACACCTGCTCTGACTTACATACAAATTCAACTTAAAGGGGTTGTCTCACTACAGGGATTGCTGCTTTTTATGTTAAAGATCTTGCAAAAACATGTCACTTGGCAATATATGTCCATTAACAGTGTCCTACCTATTCCTCGATATCCCCTCTTGTTGGGGCTGCATCAGCTCCTCAGGTCGCTATAGCTACAGACCTGTTTGATCTCTCCTGATGGGCTGCCAGCACTGGTTGCTATAGCTACAGACCTGTGCAATCTCTCATGATAGGCTGCCAGCACTGGTTGCTATAGCTACAGACCTGTTCATTCTCTCCTGATAGGCTGCCAGCACTGGTTGCTATAGCTACAGACCTGTTTGATCTCTCCTGATAGGCTGCCTGCACTGGTTGCTATAGCTACAGAACTGTGTAACCTCACATGATAGGCTGCCAGCACTGGTTGCTATAGCTACAGACCTGTGCAATCTCTCATGATAGGCTGCCAGCACTGGTTGCTATAGCTACAGACCTGTTCAATCTCTCATGATAGGCTGCCAGCACTGGTTGCTATAGCTACAGACCTGTTCATTCTCTCCTGATAGGCTGCCAGCACTGGTTGCTATAGCTACAGACCTGTTCGATCTCTCCTGATAGGCTGCCAGCACTGAGTGCTATAGCTACAGACCTGTTTGATCTCTCCTGATAGGCTGCCTGCACTGATTGCTATAGCTACAGACCTGTTTGATCTCTCCTGATAGGCTGCCAGCACTGGTTGCTATAGCTACAGACCTGTTTGATCTCTCCGGATAGGCTGCCAGCACTGGTTGCTATAGCTACAGACCTGGCTTCTACTGCAGCCTAGTAGAAGCCAGTAAACACGCCCCTGAATTCAAAATGAAACCAAGAAAACAGGACTGAGGTGAGATGAATCAATGTAGTGAGACAACCCCTTTAAGAACACACCTACAGTCCCTATCCCGTTCATAACCTGGGGACTGCCTGTACTTCCTGTAGGTTTGTGAGATCTCAGCTTACTACCATTCAATGGGAACCTTTAGGGCATGTTCACACTGTGTCTTGCAGTGTAATTACATCCCGAAATACGCCCTGAAAGACGTCATGTGAACATCCCCTTATTGTTTACATGCAGGGTATAAAGACGCTGGTGGACTCCAAGTAACAACTATCACCTGTCACGTTTCAACGGGTACAATAGGTACTGACATGTTGAACACTGGGTAGTGTGGAGCCTCTGGGCCTCTGTGGGTGTAGATTTTAGGCTACAAGCGGTGGCAGCTGTCATGCAGGACACCGGGTACTGGCAGAGGTGACGGGTCACAGCAGGTGTAGCCGTAGGCAGGTAACCAACTCCCAGGCACAATGACAGGCAGAGACAAACGGGCATAACCATAGTCAGGTAACAGAGTCCCAGGCATTTAATGGACGGGTACAACATCAGGAGAACAGCAGGAAATAGACTGGTGCAATGGCAGCAACAGCAGGAGCAGAAGCAGGTAACACAGGAACAAAAGAAACCAGCAGCAGTGTTCAGGAGCTCAGATGGGTATCAATGAACTAACACTGGAACAGAGACAGGAAGTTCCTTTTATCCCGAAAGGTCATAGGTCATTGGACAGGTAATTGGTACACTGTCCCTTTAAATCCAGACCAGTGGACAGACACAGACAGGAACACAGCTAGGTGAGTACTCAGAAACATGGAACACATCAGGGATCGGCCTGCATGGAGACAGGATCGCAGGTGCAAGGAAACTGAACACAGCAGAGACACGGCCAGGGGCATAGCAAAGACATGTTCACGTCCGTAGTCCACATCTTACAGCCCCTCCCCCTCCAGACCAGCCAAGTGCCCCAAAAGCAACATTGGGCAACCACCTCCTCCTTGGATTCCCAAGAACAGACTACAGAGGGGATGACTAGCCAGTCCCAGAAAACATCTTGGACTAGGATAGCTCTGGTTTAACTTTGAGCCAGCTGGCCCTGGAGCTCTGTCGACCCAGGTGCCAGCGGGCACAGTTTCTCTGTGCGAACCATGATCCAGTGGGCACAGGAGCTCTGGACTAACCAAGAGCCAGTGGGCAAGGAGCTCTGGACTAACCATGATCCAGTGGGCACAGGAGCTCTGGACTAACCATGATCCAGTGGGTACAGGAGCTCTGGGCGAACCATGATCCAGTGGGCACAGGAGCTCTGGACTAACCGTGAGCCAACGGGTACAGGAGCTCTGGACTAACCATGAGCCAGCGGGTACAGATGCTCTGGATTAACCATGAGCCAGCGGGTACAGATGCTCTGGATTAACCATGAGCCAGCGGGTACAGGAGCTCTGGACGAACCATGATCCAGCGGGTACAGGAGCTCTGGACTAACCATGATCCAGCGGGTACAGGAGCTCTGGGCGAACTATGGGCCAGTGGGTACGGGAGCTCTGGGCGAACCATGAGCCGACGGGTACAGGAGCTCTGGATGAACCATGAGCCAGCAGGTACAGGAGCTCTGGACTAACCATGAGCCAGTGGGCACAGGAGCTCTGGACTAACTGAGCCAGCGGGTACAGGAGCTCTGGACTAACCATGAGCCAGTGGGCACAGGAGCTCTGGACTAACCATGATCCAGCGTGTACAGGAGCTCTGGACGAACCATGAGCCAACGGGTACAGGAGCTCTGGACTAACCATGAGCCAGCGTGTACAGGAGCTCTGGACTAACCATGATCCAGCGGGCACTGGAGCTCTGGGCGAACCATGATCCAGCGGGCACAGGAGCTCTGGACTAACCATGATCCAGCGTGTACAGGAGCTCTGGATGAGCCAGCGGGTACAGGAGCTCTGGACTAACCATGATCCAGCGGGTACAGGAGCTCTGGACTAACCATGAGCCAGCGGGTAAAGGAGCTCTGGACTAAACATGATCCAGCGGGCACAGGAGCTCTGGACTAACCGTGAGCCATCGGGTACAGGAGCTCTGGACTAACCATGAGCCAACGGGTACAGGAGCTCTGGACTAACCATGAGCCAGTGGGCACAGGAGCTCTGGACTAACCATGAGCCAGCGGGTACAGGAGCTCTGGACTAACCATGATCCAGTGGGCACAGGAGCTCTGGACTAACCATGATCCAGCGTGTACAGGAGCTCTGGACGAACCATGAGCCAACGGGTACAGGAGCTCTGGACTAACCATGAGCCAGCGTGTACAGGAGCTCTGGACTAACCATGATCCAGCGGGCACTGGAGCTCTGGGCGAACCATGATCCAGCGGGCACAGGAGCTCTGGACTAACCGTGAGCCAACGGGTACAGGAGCTCTGGACGAACCATGAGCCAGGGGGCACAGGAGCTCTGGACGAACCATGAGCCAGTGGGTACAGGAGCTCTGGGCGAACCATGAGCCAGTGGGTACAGGAGCTCTGGACTAACCATGAGCCAGTGGGTACAGGAGCTCTGGGCTAACCATGATCCAGAGGGAACAGTAGCTCTGGACTAACCGTGAGCCAGTGGGCAAGGAGCTCTGGACTAACCGTGAGCCAACGGGTACAGGAGCTCTGGACTAACAGTGAGCCAGCGGGTACAGTTGCTCTGGATTAACCATGAGCCAGCGGGTACAGTAGCTCTGGATTAACCATGAGCCAGCGGGTACAGGAGCTCTGGGCGAACCATGATCAGCGTGTTACAGGTGCCTGACTAACCATGATCCAGCGGGCACTGGAGCTCTGGGCGAACCATGAACCAGCAGGCACAGGAGCTCTGGGCGAACCATGAGCCAGTGGGTACAGGAGCTCTGGGCGAACCATGATCCAGTGGGCACAGGAGCTCTGGGCGAACCATGAGCCAGCAAGTACAGGAGCTCTGGGATAACCATGAGCCAGCGGGTACAAGAGCTCTGGGCAAAACATGAGCCAGTAGGTCAGGAGCTCTGGACTAACCATGATCCAGCGTGTACAGGAGCTCTGGACGAACCATGAACCATCGGGTACAGGAGCTCTGGACTAACCATGAGCCAGTGGGTACAGGAGCTCTGGACTGACCATGATCCAGCGGGTACAGATGCTCTGGACTTACCATGATCCAGCGGGTACAGGAGCTCTGGGCGAACCATGAGCCAGTGGGCACAGGAGCTCTGGACGAACCATGATCCAGTGGGCACAGGAGCTCTGGACGAACCATGAGCCAGCGGGTACAGTAGCTCTGGTCGAACCATGATCCAGCGGGTACAGGAGCTCTGGACTAACCATGAGCCAGCGGGTACAGGAGCTCTGGACTAACCATGAGCCAGTGGGTACAGGAGCTCTGGACTAACCATGATCCAGCGGGTACAGGAGCTCTGGACTAACCATGAGCCAACGGGTACAGATGCTCTGGACTAACCATGCGCCAGCGGGCACAGGAGCTCTGGACTAACCATGAGCCAGCGGGTACAGCTGCTCTGGACTAACCATGAGCCAGCGGGTACAGGAGCTCTGGACGAACCATGATCCAGCGGGTACAGGAGCTCTGGACGAACCATGAGCCAACGGGTACAGGAGCTCTGGACTGACCATGAGCCAGTGGGTACAGGAGCTCTGGGCGAACCATGATCCAGTGGGCACAGGATCTTTGGACTAACCATGATCCAGTGGGTACAGGAGCTCTGGACTAACCGTGAGCCAGCGGGTACAGGAGCTCTGGACTAACCATGAGCCAACGGGTACAGGAGCTCTGGACTAACCGTGAGCCAGCGGGTACAGGAGCTCTGGACGAACCATGAGCCAGCGGGTACAGGAGCTCTGGACTAACCATGAGCCAGTGGGTACAGGAGCTCTGGGCGAACCATGAGCCAGCGGGTACAGGAGCTCTGGACGAACCATGAGCCAGCGGGTACAGATGCTCTGGACTAACCATGAGCCAGCGGGTACAGGAGCTCTGGACTAACCATGAGCCAGCAGGTACAGATGCTCTGGACTGACCATGAGCCAGCGGGTACAGATGCTCTGGACTGGGACTGACAATGGAAGGTGGAGCCAGGGCAGTTCCTAGGCTAAATTTCACTCAGGGCGAGATGAAGTAATTTCGCCCCATCCCCCTCCCCGGTAACATATTGCGCCACAGTGCGCCACATTGCATCACCATAAACCAAAACCAAAATATACAAAAAGCTTTACCACAATCTTCTACGTATAAAACTGCTAAATAATAGTCATACAGTTACCAAATAACACCGCTACACAAAACCAGAATCCCAAGACCACATATCACCAACACACATTGATCTAATAATACCACCACGCCATGACCAGATATCACAAGCACATAGTGACCGAATAATACAAAAAGTGACCATTACTGAGTATAAACCATTATACTACAACCAACATCATTGCCATACAGTGACCATACAGTATTGGATACCAGCTAAACACAGGCTCTGCAGACATATAAATGATTACAGTAAAGTTATATTTAGTGACTCACAGGAGACGTCTCTGAAGAGTTGTTCTCTTTCTCTTCTTCTTTTTCCATCGCCCCCGACTCCATGATGACTACTCCCGACTCTTCACTGTAAAATTTACAAAACAAACATCTTAGACTCCTCAATTTATCAGCATTTCTCTACCAATTATCTCTATACAAATGCCCCATCAATAGCACCTCATATGGTAGCCATGTAATATGCCCCCTGTAGCCAGACAGTAGCCCCCTGTAGCCAGACAGTAGGCCCAGTAGGCCCTATACCCAGGTAGATGCCTCTGTAGCCACATAGTAGCCCCCTGTAGCCAGTAGATGCCCCCCTGTATCCAGGTAATAGCCCCCTGTAGCCAGTAGATGTCCCCCCCCCCCTGTAGCCAGCAGATGCCCCCCCCTGTAGCCAGTTGATGCCCCACTGTAGCCAGTGATGCCCCCCCGTAGCCAGTGATGCCCTCCCGTAGCCAGTAGATGCCCCCTGCAGCCAGTAGATTACCCTGTAGCCAGTGATGCCCCCCCCGTAGCCCGTGATGCCCCCCTGTAACCAGTGATGCCCCCCCTGTAACCAGTGATGCCCCCCTGTAGCCAGTAGATGCCCCCCTGTAGCCAGTGATGCCCCCCTGTAGCCAGTGATGCCCCTCTGTAGCCAGTAGATGCCCCCCTGTAGCCAGTGATGCCCCCCCTGTAGCCGCCATGCCCCTGGGAGCCAGTGATGCCCCCTGTAGCCAGTGATGCCCCCCTGTAGCTTAGTGATGCCCCCCCCGTAGCCAGTAGATTACCCTGTAAACCAGTGATGCCCCCCTGTAGCCAGTGATGCCCCCCCGTAGCCAGTAGATGCCTCCTGTAGCCGTAGATGCTCCCCGTAGCCAGTGATGCCCCCTGTAGCCAGTATTGCCCCCTGTAGCCAGTATATGCCCCTGTAGCCAGCAGATGCCCCCCTGTAGCTAATTATAAAATAACAAAAAAGTACTTACCTCAGTCCGCGCGTCCTGGTCGGAGCTGCTGAGCGGTTTTTAGGCGGGTGACGTTTATTCCACGCTGCTTATGCTGCATGCAGCTCCAGGGATCTCCTCGGCGGCAGAGCTGCCAGCCGAGGAGACCCAGCGTCACTGGGGGCGCGGTGAAAGGGAAAAACGTGCGGCCCCCCGTGACGCTGTGTATGTATGGCGTCAATGAGCGCCGATACATTAAGGGGAAAAGGCAGGACGGTAACATCCGTCCCGCCTCCTCCCCGCATCGGCAGCTGCTGGCTATGCGCGACTGTTATAAAACAGCCGCGCAGAGTCGGGGGCGATCCACCGGGCGGGCGAGGCAGGCGGCGCCCCTCTCGGGGGAGCGGAGCTTTGGCGCTCCGGGCAATCGCCCGTCACGCCCGCCCCTAGAAACGGCCCTGGGTGGGGCTACTACAGGTGCAAGTGCTGGGGCTGGCCTACCAACTTATCCAGCGGGGTTCTACCTACCTAAATAGGGCCTATCTAGCTACCTGGGGTCTTGCCCATTTGCCTACCTACCTAGAGTCTTGCATACCTAACTGGTAATATGATCCTGAGAGGAGCAGTCAATAGCTGTAGCATAATCTCCAGAGGGTTAGTCCTCTCCCCAACCTCAAACCCCTTAGGAGATTGTGCTTCTAAGTTATGGCTTGTACCTACTCTCCCACCCCTGAGAAGTTTGTACAGAGGTGGGAATAGGTCAAGTGGGAAATTTTAA
>JAODAL010056271.1:0-23396 GCA_025379985.1 Phyllomedusa bahiana | reverse complement strand
GAGGTGTGAGGTTTTAAATTTTCACCGCCCGTTGTTTCCCGAAGGCTGTATCTCCGGCATCTTATCCAGGGGGTAAGTGGGGAGCGAGCACGAAAGGGGTTTTAACTACTCCTGTCCTTTCTTCTCTGTCCTTGCTCTCCCTGCGACTGCTTTTTTCCCCCCTGATAGGCGTTTTCCCCCCGGCATTTCACAACAGGTCGCGTGGGGGACGAGCAGCAATTTTAAAACTATCTCCTGCCCCTTTCTCTCTCTGCCCCTTGCTTCCCTGCTGCCACGCAGTGATTTTAGAGCGGGTTTCTGCGCCCCTGTCATTTCCCTGCTTTTTTTGTGTCTCCCCAATTATTTTTCCTGCTGTTAATTTTTTCCCGCCTGTCTCATTCACCCTCGATTCCCAATTGCATTCACTCTCCTGTTTACTAACCAGCTTCACTGCTAAAGGAATGTTTCAGGCAGGAAAATAGTCAACAGTCAGTAATAGAAATTAAGCGACACAGACAATGTGCACTGAGATAACCCCGCAAATACAAACATCAGAGATTTTTTGAATTGCTTCCCCCCTGTAAATTTCCCTGTGCTGGGAACCCCTGGCGGGTCAGATGGATGTATGGGGAGAGAAATATGTCGTGTACCAGTGGATACTATTGAATGGTGGCAGCGGGGAAAGAAAACTCTGGATCTGGATGTTCTCCCTTCAATGCGTTAGATCGGGAAGCAGCGCACACATGACGTCCCCTAGATGAAGGGAGGGGGAGAGGACCCCGGGAAGCCAGTGCTCCCGCCCATGATTTAAAAAAACAAGCTCTTAGGAAAAGCACCAAGGTAGGGAAAATCCATCGTAACAACTCCTTTAAGGTTAAAATCTGTGCACATTATTAAGGTCGTGCCTTTTGGGCGCTTCCTTAATTTGGCGGCAGAAAAATCAGATTACGAATAGAGCGGGTGAGATGTGTTGCGACGTCATGACTGGGATGTGTATGGTTGCGATTGGCGGGAAAAAAAATCACTTGACCTGTTTTTCATAGAACAGCTTTTCCCTGTTCAGCCTTAGTTCTCTAGCTTTTCCATGGGAATAGGACGGCCCTCTGCCTGTGCAAACAGCTCGCGAAATTAGTCTATTTCTCACAGAGAAACCTTCTATGCTGTGATCCCCCAATTTTAGTTAGATTAAGATTTGAAGATTTTTGTAGTTGAAAGAATTTTAAAGCGCATTACCGCTGTAAATTTACGGGGGAGGGGGGGGGGGGGGCGGGGCGAACACAGACAAGCTCTATCTTAAAGAAATTGGATAAAGTTCCCCAAAGACTTAGTGTAGACATTCCCAAACTGCAATATCTTTTTTTTAACGTTTGCTATTGAAATTTTTCCTGGATATTGGGCAGCCTGAATTTTTTTGGTACCATCATTTTAGAATGCAGGTCTTTTTTTAGGTGCAAAAATCCCCTTTTTTTATCAGTATAATTTCAGAAGGTGTTCATTTTCAAATTTTACCTTCCAACTGTGTTGATATATCCCCCTTGCAGTTTAAAATTTCAATCCCCGCAATCTTTTAGTCGCACAGGTTTTTTTGTTTTCCAAAAAATTCCCTTATCTCAAAAATAAACAGTAGTGTTTTTTTTTCTTTTGCGCACCCAAACTTTGTTCATTGACGCGCATCCACGTAAAATTTAAAAAACAATTTATAGTCACCACAGGTGAAATTGAAAGGTGCAAAAAATAAACTTATTGTACGAAAACATAACAGTACGTGTTTTTTTACTTTTTTCGCCCCACTTTGTTCATTGACGCGCATCTACGTAAATCTTAAAACAGCAATTCTATAGCACCACAGGTAAATTTAAAAAGGGGCAAAAAAATACCGTGTTTATACGAAAACAAAAAAGATACGTGTTTTTTAATTTTTCGCACCCACTTTGTTCATTTACGCAGAAAAACCACGTAATCTTAAAACAGCAATTTAAGTCACCACAGGTGAATTTAAAGGGGCAAAAAAAAAACCCTGTATTATACGAAAAAAATAACAATACGTGTTTTTTTTACTTTTGCCACCCAGCTTTGTTCATTGAGCGCTCCACGTAAATCTTAAAACAGCAATACTATAGTCACCACAGGTGAATTGAAAGTGGCAAAAAATAACCGTGTATTATACGAAAACATAACAGATACGTGTTATTTGAACGTTTGCCCAGATCCCAGGTATATTGATAGACACCTTGCGTTAAATTTGAATCCCGCAATTTTGTTTTGATTAGAGGTATTTGAGAATAGCTTGCTTTCCGTCTTTTAATAAGAGACTTCCAAAACTATTCCCATACCATCTTCAAATCTTTATATTTCTGAACATGGAGCGAAATGCAGGTGGTAACAGCAAAGAGGGAGGATAGGACATGGAGTTAGAGGTACGAGAAAGTGCTCTTTTCCCGTGCTGGCGACAACACGCATGCCAGCGGACCGTCCATTGCAGGACCGTCCGGCCTGGTCACGCTGGGTCCACGGCCCAGTGAATCTAATTTCGAACACAATCGGCGCCAATCTGTCCTTCAGTGGGTTAATGCAACCTGCATCATAGCAGTCTTACCTCCTCGTCCTTCCCAGTCACGGCCACAAATGTCGTTCATCACATCCGTCCATCATGAAGAAGCCCAACTGTCAACAATCGTGTACCCAATACTGTGATTATCCATTGTCTTGAAGACTCCTCTTTGATGACAAAGATTCAGTTGGGGTTCAGAAGCAATGTTACAAGATCAAGAGGATGATTTAGTCTGCTCTACGCCAGTTACCTGATGGCCCATCAGAGGAGGTGAAGGAAGCCCGCAATCTCAAAAATCCCGGGCAGTCGCAACGCCTTGCAGAGCCCCTTTTTTGCATGTAGCCCGCAGCTTCTGGATGCAGAAAGTCAGAACGTCCAAGCATCTGTGTTGATGATGATGATGACGACATTGCTGGATCCATCCGGTCTTTTCCGCAGAATTTGCTTGCGAGTGCTTCATCAGTGGACGAGGAGAAGACGAAGGGGTAAAGTGTCTATAACGGGTCCCGCCAAAAAAAAGGGAGAGGAGGTCGCAGAGAGTCGCTGATATTGATTCCGCCAGCCACGGTACAGCGCAAACCCCGACTCCTCGCTTAATCGCCGTCAAAAAGGTCCAGGACCTCTCAAGCCTGGCCGCCTTTGGAGCCAAGCCCTCTGATTCACCCAGCGTTGTCAATATGCCGCCTTTTGCCGTAAACGCATAAGTTAGAGGCAAGAACCTTAATGGTTAACCACCACCACATGTCTAGTCTACATGCAAGCGAATGCATGAAGTTTGAAATGGAGGGAACACTTGGCACAAAAGACCAGACCGACGCCGGGCCCTCACTACCACCTGTCACATCCCTCTGTTCTCCGCCTCCTCCTCCTCCACCACCACCAAGCTTCCTCAGCTGCCCATGTCTCTGAGTCATGATCAGGGATCAGCCTCGCTTCAAGCCTCCACCGTCGCCCGAGTAACCACGCACACCACCAAGACCCAGCCAACCCCTATCTCCATCGCCAGTTTGACGGACCTGCAACTGCCGTACAGGCGGCCCGTCTAGGCAGCCAGCCTTCTGATCATCCAGTTTGGGAGCAGAAGAAACACTTTAACACCAAACCATCCCAAAGCCCAAACGCCTGAATGGTCGGCATTGCATGCTATTGAGTGGCTTGAAAATGTTGCCTTTCCGTCTTGTGGACACAGATGGGTTCCGAGCCACGTCATGGCCCTGCGCCTGCCCCCAATACCAGATGCCGAGCAGGAATATTCTTTTGCAAAAATCCCTCCCTGCCCTGGCCACCACGTGTCCATCTAAAATTTCAAGCGCGTTGACTGCATCTGTGTCCGGAAAAGTCCATCTCGCCACCGGACACATGGACAAGTAAGCACGGGACCAAGGCCGCTATATCTCTGTGACAGCTCACTTGGGTGAGCTGGTGGATGCTCTGGGTGACGTGGCTCTCAGGCATCGCGCACGCTCTTCAAAACCGCAGGGATGGTGCAGGGCATTTTCTCCCCCAAGGTCCTCTGGTGGCATCATGTGCACAGAGACACAAGGCGTGTTGAAATTAATCTGCCTTGGAGACCCGTCCACAACACAGTCAGGAGCTGTGTACGGCTCTCCGCAACTAGACCGAGCGCTGGCTGGGTGACAAGAACCTTGTGCCAGGCAAGGTGGGTGTGCGATAAAACGGCGAAATCTGCTGGCCGCCCTTAAATATCGGTAGGCTGGAGCACAACCCTTGCCGGCACATACCATGAACCTGTGTTCGTCCAGAAATTTCTCTAAAGAGCTACCCAGTCTGGACTGCCGCCTGAACGAAGGCTCGAGGTCTGAGTTCGTCGCCCTTTCCGCCGTTCGCACCCTGCTTCGCCGTCTGGCTGTTGCAGCGTCAGCTCTGCCTCCCTGTCAACCGTCCTCAATGTGACGTGGCAACAACGCTGAATTCCCACCCTACAAATGCTCCAGCGATTGTGGAGCAGCGCAATGCCATTAATGCAGTAACTAAAGTTGACACATGGCCTACAAGCAGCGGTGGCGACCCGGGTGTTGAGCCACTGAGCGTGAAGGCAGGTGAAAGAGCTCTGCACCATCCTTGCCAGTTTTAAAAGAAGCCACCCAAAATGGTCAGTGCGGACGATCCCCTTTGTCAGCATGAGCATTGTGGTGATCTTAGTTCTGGAACATCGTTGGACACTCTGAACATCGGGTCCCGCCAGCGACGGAGGGGGAGACGGACACAGATGCAGACACGGAGCCTTTCTCCTCCGTCAAATCCACAAGGCCCGACAGTTTTTTCAATTTTATCGGTCTTCATTAGGCAAGTGGTTCAGGGTCCAGAGCTAGTGCAAGGCGGCACCTCACTCTCAGGGTGCATCATCTGAGGCAAGTCAGGGCTGTGTTGAAGCTGTGCCGGAGGGAGGAGAGGAGGAGAAGGAGGGGGAGGTATCCTAGAAAACCGACGTCTCTGCCTTGGAAAGAGGGGGCGTGAATTTGAGGCAGATGGGGAAGATGAGTTTTGCTAGTGCCCTAAACCCCAGAGGCTTGGGAACTCAAGGCTCCATCTCTCACATGAGTGCTTGGATGCTCCATTTCCTCCAACATGATCCTCGCATTAAGGCCCAAATCAAAAAAACAACAGTTACTGGGTGGCCACCCTCCGGATCCCCGGTACAAAACAAAACTCAGCACTTTCCTTCCACCCACCCAAATAGAGAGTAAAATGCGGGAAAGGGAGCCCTTTGCTGATTGATCAACTGGAGACATCTGTTGCGTCTGCTTCACATTCTTCAAATGTCACGGTGGAACAACCCACGACGTGACACAGTAGAGTGCCAAGTACCGTAGCGGCACACGCAGCAGGGCAAGGTGGCAGAAGCCTAATGGGTGACCTCTGGCCATCTTTATTTACCACCTCACCAACGCATGCAATGCAGGCCACAGATACAACACAGAGACCAGCTTAAGATCATGGTGCACGACTATCTGCGTCTCAACACCGATGTTTTTGTATGTGTTCCGGACCCAATAGACTTCTGGGTATCCAAACTGGACGAATGGCCCGAGCTGGCTCGCCACGCCAAAAGAGGTTTGTCCTGCCCACAGCCAGCGTCATATCTGAGGGACCCTTTAGCACAGCCGGAGGAGTCATTACAGACAAACGCATCCGGCTTTCCACAGATAATGTGGGATCGTTTGACTTTCATCAAGATGAATCAGGCATGGATCTCTGATGATGTTGTGGCCCCAATTGCCGAGGTCCACCGATTAGTTTGCTGGTCTACTTCACATTCCTCTAACAGAAATGTCCTCTTGAAAACTTATTTTAAAATGATCATTTCTTTTCTTGTTATAAGCTTTTTGGCTTTTCAAAAATGAGCCTCATAGAGGCCAAAAAGTTTTTCAGGGCTTGTTAAATTTTTGATTTGGTTAATTGCGTGTGTTCCCTTCTCTTAAGTCTCAGAAAAGAGGGGTTGGAGGGTAGGAAGGTGCGGTTTCGATGGGGGGTGCGTGGCTTTTCCCCCTCCCTAAAGAAAAGGGAACTTTGGGGGCCCCGGCTGGGAAACCCTCTCGTGTCTCTGGCCCTTTCGAAAATAATCGCCCCTGCAATTTCCCAACCGGGGGACAAGGGATAAAAAAAAGGGGTTTTACCTAAGTGGAAGGCGGGTTTGGTCTTCGGAAAGCCCCACTTAAACTGTTTCCCTTGGGGAATGGGCAGGTTTTAAAATTCCCAAGAAGCAAAAAGACAGTTGTGACACCCCAGAAAGGGCCAAAAACAGATGTGTTTTTCTTGCAAGAAACACACTGGCAAAAAAAACAGTTTCTTTTCCCAATTTAAAGGGCCCCCTGGTTAGTTTGCCCCAATTCGGGCCCGAACTACCATTCAAAATCGAGAGGGGGGTGGCGAATTTTTTTGGAAAGGGGGAAACCCATACGCCCTGTGGATTTTTCATTTTGTTGCCCCTTTGAGGGTAGATTTATATATTTGGGGTTACTTTATTGCGAAATCACATATACACTTTGTAAGGGCTTTTGCACCGTGCGGGGGGGGGAAACAAAGATTTTTTAACCCCCCCTTACGGTTTTTCCCCCCCATTAGGGAAACCCGCTTTCCCAACCTTATACTGATGGGGGATTTCAACGCGGTTATTTTGACCCCCGAATGGAAAGGTCAACCCCCAAAACCATGGGAAAAAACCAAAGGGGTTCTCCCCTGGAGGATATGGCAGAAACTTGAGGTTTTTCGATTACTGGAGGGCGGTAAAACCCAAAACATCGCCCCAAAATTTTACCTTCAAATTCCCCCATCCACAGGTCATTCCCCTCGCATGGGACATGGCCCAAAATCTCTACGCCCTGAAAACAGCGTCCCCGGGAGGGGATATATTACCAATGCGATATCAAATCACCCCTCCCATAGAAATTTGTCCATGGGGGGACCACCCCTTTCTGCCTAGGGGCAGGGAGCCCGGGAGATTTCCGGCCTATCTTCACCCGCCCGATGTTTTCCCAGGGACTTTTCTTGGGGACCACTGGCCAAATTTCCTAAAAGCCCAATGCGGCTCATGTCAGAATACCCCTTTTTTAGGGGGACAGGGGGAAGGCTTTTTATGCGCGGGCATATCATTACTATTTTTCCATAAAACTTTAAAAGCGCAAAAAAAAAAAAAATTTCGGAATTGCTTTCCCCAGTCTACATCACCATCAAAATGTTTTCCCCCTGTAGACCCCCGGCCCGAAAAAACCAAAAAAGGGCTTCAGGGAAAAGCACAAAACCCCAAACGGAACCGTTTCCCCAAAGGGGAAGCCAAAGCCAATTTAAAACTGGGAAAGGGAAAAAATTTTTTCGCGGGGCAATAGGAGGGCAAAAATTCTACCCGAATACAGAAAAACCGTGGGGCAGAAACCGCATTATTGCAGAAATTTAAAATTTACATCTTCAGGGAATTTTTCCTTTTGACAGAACAGGGGGATATTGAAAAAAAGAATTTGTAGATTTTTAATGAATATTTTTGGGAGAGACCCCTTTATGAAGGGGGGAAGTCCTTTCTGGTTTGGGTTTTAATTTTTTCCCAAAGGGTTTTCCGAAGGAACAGAGGGGGCCCTTTGGGGGCCGAGATTACAAAAAGGGATTTTGGGCCGGGTTTGGGGGGGTAAAGGGGGGTTTGGCGAATGGGAAAACCCCGGGGCCCGGAAGGGCCCTTCCCAGGGGAATTTTTTAAAATTTTTGCTAAGCGAGAAATCCCCCCCTGCTGGCAGGACTTTATAATGACATTTATCTCCAATCAAAAGGGGTAAAACCCTTTTTAACTCGCCCCAACTATACTACTGCAAAAAGGCCCAAGAAAGCCCCCTTTTGTTTAACAAATATAGCCCCAATTTTTTTGCTGAATGGGGGACTAAAAAGGTCTTAGCAAAAATTTGGCTCCCAAAGGATGCAAACTTTTTTGCCGCCCCCATAATACATCCCCCCAAAAGAAGGGTTTTTTAAAGCTAATGGGCCCAACTCTAAAAAAAATGTTAGAACAGCTAAAGCGGGCCATAGCACAGGCCGGTCAAAAGACGCACCCGGGGTCCAAAGCTTTTAGCCTGGTTTCCCCAAAAGGCCTTTGACAAGGTCTCCCCGGCCATTTCTAGATGTACTCTTTTACGGCGCGGTTTGGGGGAAACCCCTTCGTCGGCTTTTCCTCCCCTTTTGCCCCTCCAAGCCACGGGCAAACCCCTTTATTTTTTAACAACCAGCTTTCCCCCCCCGTTAAGAAACCCCTTAAAAGGAGGGTAAAAGGGGTGGGGCCACCCTTTAACCCCTTTCTATTTAAATTTTTCCTTTGACCCCCTCCCTTTTTTTTTTCCCCCAAAAAAAAATTTTAATCCCCCACTGTACATGGGGTTTTGGGCTCCCGACAGGGGAGCTCAGGGTTTACGCCCCATCCCGGGTGACCTTCTTTTAATTTATCAGGAAAAAACCCGGGAAAAATTTAACTCCCATTTTACTGGGTTTTGGTGGCAGCCCGGGGGCCCCGTCCCGGTTACACGATTAATGTGGGGCAAAAGCAGGGGTATGCTCTTGAAAAGGGGCCCCGCTGACCCCCTTGGGGCGTAGCTCACAATCAGATGGGGCAGCTCGGCTTTGAAATTTCCTAGGGGTTGGTGAAAATAAAATTCCAAATTTAAATTATTTGCTGCAAAATGCCAGATATTTGGGGAATTGGTGCAAAATATGAAAAAAAGGGCCACCCCGCTTTCCCTTTTCGGGAGATGTAACTTAATTTTAAAAGGTAGAATTCCCGCCCTCCTGTAAAATTTTTTCCATGGGTTCCCATATATTTGCGGGGCCCAGGGGGTGAAAAGCCCCATCAATGCGCAGTACAAAAACAATTCTTTTGGAACTCTAGGAAAGCCCGTATCCCTCTAATTGGCCCACAAAAGGGGGGCCCGGAAACCCTTTTCAATGCGGGCCCCTTTGGTCCGTTCTGATGGACGGATGCAATCTACAGCAGTTTTTCACCAAAAATTGTTCATAGAAAAAAAGGGGGGTTGCAAGACATCTCCTCAAATTTAACTTTCCCCATTTTAAACCCTTTGGAGCCTTCCCCCAGATGGTAAAAAAGGAAACAGCCCGCTCATGCCCATTTTGGAGGGGGATGCGAAAGATTAGCAGCTTAAAAATTTGACCCCGGGCTACTCTCCCTTCTTATCTCTCCTTCGTAACCCCAAAATTCCCCGGGGGGGAAAACAAAAAAAAACTTTTTGAATATGGCACGACTAGGCGTACACCCCAAATAAAAATTTAGTAATCCCGACACTAAAAAATGAAAATTTTCCCAGAACTGCAGGCCCCTAATCCCCATTTCCCCCCATTCCGTTCTTTTAACTACCGGAAGGGATCTAGCTATCT
Source organism: Phyllomedusa bahiana (assembly GCA_025379985.1). Classification (NCBI taxonomy): domain Eukaryota; kingdom Metazoa; phylum Chordata; class Amphibia; order Anura; family Hylidae; genus Phyllomedusa; species Phyllomedusa bahiana. The sequence goes on along the minus strand of JAODAL010056271.1, from coordinate 13,981 downwards.
ATCCAAAGGGGAAGCACAACTACAACAGGGGTGATGGGGGCCCCCGATCTTTGAACGTGTGTTTTTAAACCCTCCCACAAGACGGGAAAACTGTCAGGGCCTTTTTTAAGAATTTTTTTTAGAGGGCTTGGATTAAAGACCCGGAAAAACGCTTTTTGGGCCCAGCCAGATGGGGAGGAAAGAGACGCTGACATCTCCCCAGCTACAAAAAATAGAAGCACTAGCCCGACACTTTTTAAATTTCGCCGGTTTCCCAGGTAGTTGAGATGTTTATGAAGGTGGGGCACAAGCCAATTTTTACACCAAATTTGGGGGCCCCCCTTTGATGGGGAAATTTCCAAAATACATTGTTTTTTTTCCAAATGTGGGTCGCCCCAAACGGGCCTTTATCATTTCCTATGGGAAATGGGCCCCCTTTACGGGGGGTTTTGGCTCTAAATAACAAGTTTTTGAAACCCCAAACCCCCAAAAAATTCTTTGTTGCTAAATTCTTTCATGGGCGTTTTGGGAAATTGTTTAAACGAGAGGACAAGAAAAAAACCCGGGGGTAAAAAGGATACAACCGGGTTTTGGCGCGGAGCGCGCCCAAAACCTTTTTTGCAGGTAAAGGCTTTAGCCCGTGAGTCCCACTCTGGACTTATTTAAAAATTTAAAATTGATTTCCTAATGCGATGGACTGGGGGAGGCCCCCTTGCAGAAAGGAAAAAAAAAGGGAAGGGAAATTCTTTGGTTTTGGGGGAAAGGGTAAAAAACACATTGCCCACGGATACTAAGGGTTTAAAATAAGGCGCTGGGTTTTTAGGCCCAAATTTTTGGTAAACAGGAAGGGAACTGGCGGGTAGGGCCAATTTGATTTGCCGATTGGAAAGGGATTTCTTAAGAAGAATTATGGCTTACGGGAAACCCGCTCGTAGAAATTTCAAAAAAATTTTAGAATACTGGGAAAGGTAATATTGTGGCCCCGGGGGGGCAAACCGCCCGTTAAAATGTTTCTGGCGGGGAAAGGGGGGGAGCCCCGCACCCGAGCTAAATTTAAAAAAAAAAAGGGAGATGAGGGCACCCCAGCTTTTTGAAGTTATAGGGGTTTTATTTATTTTGTTTTTACACAGTCGTAAATAGCTGGAAAGATAAATGGTAAATTTTAATGCAAAAGACTGTGTAAAGTTTTTCTATTTTGTTTTTATTTGTTTTAAAATTTGCAATAACAGAAAAAAAAAGAAAAAAGCATTGTCCTTGGCAAAAAGATCGTTTTGTATTTTTTATATAATATTTTTTAAATGGGGAAAATTTTTTTGATTTCTATTTGTAATGCTGGGTTCCATTTTTTATGTGTCAAAGGGCTGATGTTAAAAAAACAAATTTTAAAAAAAAAAAAAAAAAACATTTTTACTGCAAATTTTTTTTCTCCAAATTCCCCAAAAGTTCCTTTTTTCTTGGTTTTTTCTCTTTTGAGGGGGAAAAAAAAGACACCAAAGGTTTTATGACAAAACCATATTCCATTACTCACCCTTATCCCTTTTTAAAATTTTTACTTTTTCCCAAAGGGGTTTTGGGGGCATTTTTGCCTCACAATTTTTTAACGTGGCTGAGGAAATCAAAATTTTTTAATTTTTTGGGGTCATTTTGCTGTTAATACGGGAATAAAACAAGGTCCCTTTTGGAAAAAATAAATTGGCTTCTAAGTGGCATTTCTCCTTCCCCAATTTTTAAAAATGGCTGAGAAAATCTTTTTATAAAAATTTTTTTTGGGGGCCCTGTTGCTGTTAGTAAAAGCAATAATCAAAGGTCCTTTGGAAAAGAAAAGGGGGCTTCTAAGTGGCATTTCCCTTCCAATTTTTTTAAAAGTGGCTAGAAGTCATTTTTATAATTTTTTCTTTGCCATTGCCTGGCCCTTTGGGGAAATTGGGGAAAGGGAATTTAAATTTTAAAAAGACCAAAAATTTTTACCAAAAAATTTGGTTTTCTAAAAAATTTGTTTTTAAAACATTTTTTCCAAAGAAGGGGGCCCAAGGGGGCTGGGTTTGAATTTTTTAAAGGGATTTTGCGTGACATGCAGCTATTTCTACAAGGGCCAAACTAAAAAATGTTGTTTTTTAAAAGGGGCATTTTTTTTTCACAATGGTCAAGGTGGCTCAAGGGGGATGGTGCTGTAGAAAAAAGGAATAGGTAAGGGCACTGTTAAAAAACCCCAAAATTTCAAAATGACTTGTTTTTTTCAAGATCCCTTTAAAAATAGCTATCAATCCCCTTTTTTGAGGGAAAACCCATTTAATTTAAAAATTTTTAAAAAAAGAAACAAAGAAGGTGGGATTCCCCCCGTTTTTAAAAAAAAGTTTTTTTCCCAGAAAATTTAAAAAAAACCCCGGTAAAAAAACTGTTTAAAAAATTAGAAAGCCGGAGGGCCAAAAATTCCCTTTGGAGGTTTTTCAGAGGGCAAATTTTCCCGGCGGCAAAAAACAAAAGGGCCCTTTTAACCCGTTGGGTTAAAAAAGAAAAAAAACGGGGCACCTGGGTTAAAAGGGCCCCAAAACCCCCCCCCCCCCAATGAACTCAAGGCCCCTTTTTCGTGGGCCCCCCGGGACCCAGGGATTACTGTGTAAAATAAAAGGTGGGAAAAACTCCCTTTTTCCGGCCTTTTTTAATTGGGGGTTTCAAGGTTTTGGGGTTTTCTGGGCCACAGGGATTTTAATGCCGTTTAAATAAAATGGGGGAAAGCCCCCTTTTTCCCGGGACCCAATTGGGGAATCCGGGGGGTCATGCTGTTGGCCCCAAAAGGGATAGTCAAATTTTTGGAAACTAAAAGGTGGTTTTAAAAGGGGCTCCTTTTTTCCCGGGCCCCCCTTTTTTTAAAAGTGGGGGTCCCCCGGGGGTTTTTGGGGTATGCTGTGGCCCCGGACAGGTATAATCCAAAGTTTTCCCGTGAAAACTAAAAAGGTGGTTTTAAAGACTTTTTCCCTTTTTTGGGGACTTTTTAAATGTGGGGGGTCATGCAGGGTTTTGGGGTCATGCTGTGGCCCAGGGCAGGAAAAGTCAATTCCAGTGAAACTAAAATGGTGGTTGGGAAAGATCCCTTTTTTTCCCGGACATTTTTAATGTGGGGGTCATTCAGGTTTTGGGGTCATGCTGGGGGCCCAGGAAAAGGTTTAGTCAAAAAGGGCCAGTGGGAAAATAAAAAAGGTGGGTTTGGGGAAAAACTCCTTTTTTTTCCCGGGAATTTTTAAAATTTGGGGGTCATGCAGGTTTGGGGCCATCTGTGGGGCCCCCGGGCAGGTATAGTTAATGTCCGTTGGGAAAATAAAATGGTGGGTTTAAAAACTCCTTTTTCCCGGAAATTTTTTTAAAATTTGGGGGTTTATGCGGTTTTTGGGGGTAAAGCTGCGTTCCAGGACAGGGGGTATTCAATGTTCCCTTCAAAATAAAATTTTGGGTTTAAATCATACTGGGCCTTTTTGGGAATTTTTTAAATTTTGGGTGATTTCAGGGGTTTTAAAGGTCAAAGGGTGTGGTACAAGAAGGGTAGGAATGGGGGTGTGGGTTTTTTTTTTTTGTGGCTTTAATAACCTAAATGTGTTGCTAAGAAAAGTAAGCCGTATCCATTTGATGTTGTGGATGTTAATTCCAGCTTCCCCCAGCCCTGTTTGGGTTTAAGAATGAAGGTGTTTTTTTTCTCTCCCCATAGACTTTAATGGGGCATCGCAAATAAAAACTGCTCACTATCAAAAACCTTTTCGATGGTGGCCGACTTTTGACTTTTCCCGAGTCGATAGCCAAAGTTTAAAATTTTTCCCAAAACTAGTCGGTGGCGGGCTGACCACAAAACAAATGTTTCATTAGTTGTTGTATGCCCAACCTGTGCCCGGGCCAGTCCAGCCCCAGCCCTAAGTTAAAAAAAATTTCTGCGTGGGGCTGGCCTGGGGCACAGGAAGGGGTGTCCAGACCCCCTATTTCCCCCCCCATGTGGGCAGTCATTTTTGCCTCGGCCCCGGCCACGCATCAACCCGGGAATTATTTGAGATGCTGTGTGGCCTGGCCCTATGGCACAATATGCTGACCCCATGGGGGGAGGGGCCCCATACGGGGCATTTGGCAGCCATTTTTTTGCCCCCAAAGGGCACCAGTAAACCCCCTGTAAAAAAACTGCATGGGTCAATCAGCCATTTTTTTGGCCCCCAAGGGCCCGGCCACCACAATCCAATTTTAAAATTAGAGTTGCTGTGTGGCCTGGCCTTGGGGCACAAAATGGCTGACTGACCACATGATGGAGAGATTGTCATTTTTGACTCGTGACATAAAAACATGATTTTATGGTGTGAAGAGAGGGCTGAAAAAGTGTGGTTGTGGTATGTAAATTCTGCATAAAAATTATTTTTTTTTTTTTATTTTTCCATCTACTGAGTCATATAATGGCTTGTTATTTTTAATGATGCTATGAACATATCATGTAATGTAAGTAGGGTGAAATGTGAAAAAAACTTACTTGCATCACGTTTGCAGGGGTTTTATTTGTATTCTGCGGGATGATACATTTCCAGTGATACCAAATATGTATTTTTTTTATATTTTAGTACTTACATTTTTTTTATTTTTTTGCGCTGCAGCACCATTTACTGCGACCAATAACTTATGTTTTTCCACCTATGTACCTGAGGTGAAGGGACATTTTTTGCGGATTTTGTGGTATGCTTATGACTTTTGATCACTTTTTTTTTTTTGATAATGTATATATTTATTCCTGTGAGTAATTGTGTTGGTTGGGGGGTGGGGGGGGAGGGGCAATGCACAGCTCTGCCCAGGGGCCCATAATACTGTTAAGACGGCCCTGAGTGAACCAGATGGAATTCAGGCATTTATGGGGCAGAAATATGCACACCTTATATTTGACTCAAATTCCCCCACAAACAAGAGTAGAAATTAACCCTTGGTGTAAAATACCCTACAGAGTGAACCAGATGTAATTCAGGCATGTATGGGGCAGAAATACACACAACCTGAATTATATGAAGAGTATCCCACAAACTAAAATAAAAAACGCTGGTTCAGGAACAGGTGTGTACATGACACACACTTGTGAAGGTCTTTCACCCCAGTAGCTCAAAAAACAGATTTGCTCTGTACAGACTGCAATATAGTGCTGCAGCAGCCAGATGCTTGTGGACAGTAGACACACTGACAAGTGGCAGAATTTAATATGGCTGCTGTATTTATAGGGCTATGACGTCACAGAATCCCACTGGCTTCTGTCATTGAGGGCGTTCCTTTCTTCTTCCCATAATTCTCTGCCCCATGTCACGCCATGTGCTCATGGCCATTTTAGAAAAAAAGATGATTCGTTCCCGTGAATCACCATGAACTTCGCCTTTGTACAGAATCGAATTTGCCCTGAAATTCTAAATGAATTCCACTTCGTTAGAATCGATTCGCCCATCTCTAGTGACCAGGCATCTGTTAACCAATGGCTGTAATAATGTATCAACCCAAGCACAAATGGGTTCATTGATAGACCCAATGCTCGCTATTATTGGTCTCAAGGGGTGCAGAGAATGGCTTGTGTATCTTGGGCATACCGTGGAATATGGGGACAGGGTTGTTATTAATTAGTAGCGACTTAACCTGGTTTTGTGTGAAAATACCTAAATTTAACCCCTCTGATACAAATTTGCTTAAAGTATTCATAAATATCTGGGTAGGGTGCCCCTCCAATTTTCTATAGGTGTTTTCATCTTTAAGTAATCCCATGACAGATTCTTTATATTGATTTTTATTTAAAATTACAATTGTCAGCCTTCTTTATTGTTATTTTGGGGTTTGATGATAACTCCTTAACAGTGTTCGGGGAAAATATTTTGGGAAAGTATTTTAAATACAAAATACTTATGAATGAAGTATTTTATATACAAATACTAAATACTTTAATCCCGAAGTATTTTAAATACAAATACTAAATACTACTTCAAAAGTATTTTCCAAATACTAAAATACTTGAAATTTTTTTTTTAAAAAAATGGATCAGAGGTCCTTTAGCCCACTAGGATTAGCATCTACCCTGCAGATATGTCAGTGGCCAGGATTCATTGTGTCTGACTCCTATAGAAGATGTCTGTCACATGGAGGAGAGGATGCTACAGTAAAGAGAAACATACAGGTACCTTCCTTTAGTTACTATGCCTATTAATGTCAGGGCATTTGGGGATATTAATTTGTTTCAGTAACTCATGTGCTTCACATTAATAGCAGTTAACCCATCATGTCCCTCATATTAACCCCATGTGTGCCCTATATAAGGGTTACTAATATGTGAGACACATGGGGGTACTAATAAAGGACCTTAATTATGAAGATACCTAATTATTACCTCCATGTCTCTCACATATCAGTAACTTTTATTTGAGGCACACAGGGGGTTAATGTGAGGGACATGTTGGGGTTAAACTGCTATTTCTATGAGGCACATGGAGTTACTAAGCTGTAATGCACATGACCAGACTTTTTATCTGCAATGGTGGATTCCCCCCCCCCCTCGGCTTATACGCGAGACAATACGTTTTCCTACTTTTTTGTGGTAAAATTAGGTGCCCCGGCTTATATCCGGGTCGGCTTATACTCGAGTATATACGGTAATTTTACGGATGATTAAAAAATAAAAATAAATCACGCTTCACTACAAGGCGGATTTGCGTTACTGGAACGCGCTGAAATTTTCCCTCCTCTCGTCGCACCTCGCACGAGATACGAGAAACGAGAGTGATGACGTGACTCGCGCTGTTGTTGTTTTTTAAGTGCGGTGAGGGTTATTTAAATTACAACAATTGTTTTGAATTTAGAAAGTAATTAAAATATTTAAAATACTTCCTAAAAGTATTTTAATTACAAATACAAAATACTGAATAAAAAAAGTATTTTGATTACAAAATACAAATACCTGACAAGTATTTTACTTACTTGTATTTTAAATACTCCCGAACACTGCTCCTTAATTGCGTCTATCTGCTCCCTTTCCAAATTCTGCTTAGTTCTATTTTTATTTTTGGCCTCAGACACACTGACAAACTCTTTTTCCACTACTGCCTGAAAACTATCCACTATCTCATTCCTTGTTTTTAGCAGATAAAATCCCGGATTAGTTGCAGTTACTGGAACCTGATATATATCCCTATGTTGTGTACTTGTATTCTGCCTGTTGATGTTTGGTGGAGTTTTGCACCATCTTTGCATTGTCATCTGCCAACAGTGAAATGCAGAGTGAACTGAAAAACAGACCACTGAGAATAGTCAGCACAAATTACATTAATAGTGGTGCTTATAGTATTGATTTTTAAAACGTTTGATTGCTTGGTAATCACAATAGCCTCAGAGATGACTGTCTGCTAGAATTGATCAACTACCTGTCTCCCCCGTAGACCCTGCTGGTGATTTTAGGAACCAGCAGGGGCATAACTATAGGGGGTGCAGAAATAGCTGTCGCTACCGGGCCCTGTAGCCTGAGGGTGCCAAAAAGCCCTTCTGCCACACAAGGAGATATCAGCATTGCAAAATGGGACATGGTAGCTGGGGGGCCCATTTCACTTTTTGCACTAGGGCCCTGGAGCTTCAAGGTACGCCTCTGGGAACCAGGTGGAGGACACTGTCTCTGATAAAGGGTCCCACAGTTGTACCTGAACAGTTTTGGTAACCCCTTTTGATATTCCAGGGGAGAAACAGCCGTAGCCTGTGATGAACGTGCACAGGCTTTGTCTCTCCACAGGCTTTGTCTCCACAAGTCCAGAGGCCAGGACCTGTGCTTCGGTGCATCTCTGGATGCTGTTTCTGAGATTCTTCAATTAATAAAGATGTGAGAACACTTAGAGGCAACTAGAGGACAATTCTATAGCTATATTAACAGGCACTCACTGTAACATGTCAAATGGCCGAACGACTCCAGGAATGCTTTGGGGGTTACTTATGACTGTTTAAAAGGAGGAGGAGGTGGATTGTAGAGAAATCAAAGGGATTTTCAGCTTACCCCACCTTTAGAAGCGATCATCTAGGTTCCCACTGAGTGCACGGTCTGTCGGGAGCTTTCACCGGTGTTTGCAACAATCCAATTATACGAAAAGACCAGCATCCAACTTGTAACAGGATAGAGGATACGTATATGCAGCTTGTATTAAAACATATTAACTTTTAATTCATTTCCATTAAAAAGGCATATCCATAAATAGTCCATATGAATAGACAGGCAACAACCTTAACATTCAAGGGTCACACATGTACTCGCCTGGGTCGTGAAACCGACGACGCTTTTCGGTAATAATACCTTAGTCTTGGTCAGACTAAGGTATTATTACCGAAACGCGTTGGTCGGTTCACCACCCAGGTGAGTACATGTGTGACCCTTGAATGTTAAGGTTGTTGCCTGTCTATTCATATGGACTATTTATGGATATGCCTTTTTAATGGAAATGAATTAAAAGTTAATACGTTTTAATACAAGCTGCATATACGTATCCTCTATCCTGTTACGAGGTGGATGTAGACTCTGTAGCCCACTGAATCACCATTTTGTTGGTGACTGAGGATACCATACAGAGCTGCTGTGTATCCATAGCTGAACAAGGAATAACCATAGTGAAATTGTGATTACATTTACTCTATTTCACTATGGAAATGTGGAAGGACCGCAACAGTATATGTCTGCATTCCTGCTCACAGATATAAACAGGTACAGGGCCAACATCCACATATCCTAAGAACTAATATTTGTTTAGTTCATATGTGAACATTAGGCTCTGTCTACACTGCAGTGGACAAAAAACACCTTAAAACTGTCCACTGCCTGTGAAAAGCAGCTGAAAAAACATGTTATTTGCGGCAATATGTGTTTTTTGACCAGTTTTTTGCTTGTCTTCAAGTCTGGTTTTTAATGTCTACATAAATCAAACCATTTGGATGTAACGCCACCCTACAAAAGGGGATGTAAAGCACATTATTGCATCAACATGGAATCTTGTCATTTTACGGATTTTGGAGCTAATAAAGGTCGCTTGCTTTTGTCACTAAAAATGCTTTTTTATGGATTATGGCACTAAAATACTTTTTATGGATTTTGGCGTTAATAAAGTTATCTCGCTTCTGACGCTAAAAATCTGTTTTAGCTGCAAAATCCGTAAAAAAAAGTATCTTTAGCGACAAAAGTGAGATACCTTTAAGGATTCTAGCGCCAAAATCTGTTAAAAAAAAAGGATTTTAAAACAAAAGTAGTAAAAATACGGATTTGAGAGCAAAATTCCATAAAAAAGGATTCTACCGCCAAAATTTGTAAAAAAAAACCCCTTATTTTTAGCGCCAGAAGCAAGAGAACATTACTAGCACCAAAATATTTAAGAAACGGATATTAGTACTAAAATCTGTAAAAAGAACGTATTTTTAGCATAAAAAGCAAGAAAAGTTAATGGCAAAATCCGTAAAGAAAAGAATTTTAGCGCCAAAATCCATTAAAAAGGATACTAGCGCCAAAATCGGTAGAGAAACAGATTTTAGCGGCAAAATCTGTAGAGAAATGGATTGTAGTCCTAATATCTGTAAAAAAAAACGTATTTTTAGCATGAAAAGTGAGAGAAATTTATTAGCGCCAAAATCCGTAAAGAAAAGGATTTTGAGTTCCATGTTTGACAATGCTGTCCATGCACTTTTTGGCAATCTAGGCATCCTTGAAAACAGTTCGGGGTCCATATTGTGTGCAAATTGTGTGCACACACCTTTAGAAGCCCGTTTCCTGGATGTAAAGAGCAAGTAGCAACAGGGAGTCCTTTGCCAATTTGGGGAAGCGGTTGGCTTCCCATGAGCAGTCACTCGCGGTTAATGCTGGGAGGGTGGCGCATGGAGGGCAGGAACATGAGCCAGTGCTGGGTAACAGAAAAAAGGGTGGGAAGGGGAAAGGTGTAGGGAGGAAATTGTCTGGTACCCCCCACCAAAATTTTGCAATTTTGGGCAATGGGGGGGATGTCGGTCAGAAAATAGCATTGTGCAGCAAGACAATACCCCTGTCGGCTCCTTAAGAGGGGGGAATAGGAGTGAGGGAGGTAAAAAAGGTGTTCTATTGGGGACTCCATCATTAGAGGAACAACAGGGCAATCTGTAAAATGCCCGGGGATCGTCGAACAGTATTTTGTTTCCCGGGGAGCCCGAGTTCGGCATATCGCAAAAGGGTTAATAGATTCCTGGGTGGGGCTGGTGAAAATCCAGCTTCATGGTGCACTTGGCCCAATAAAAAATTTAGAGGTAGTGTCCTTAAAAACAATTTCAGGGAATTAGGCAAAAGCTAAAGTAAAGGACCCCCGGGGGAATATTTTCAAAAATATTCCCTGTCCAGGGGCACACCAGAGGGGCGAAAGAGATTAGAGAGGTGAATAAGTGGCTCAGAAATTGGTGTAGGAAAGAGGGATTTGGGTTTTTGGAGAACGGGGCGATTCTGTTTGGCTACAGATCTATGCTAGGGAGGGGTGCACCCAAATGGGGAGGGTGCAGCTGTTTTGGGGGACAAAATGGCCAGGAAGTTGGAAAAAATATTTAAACAGGGATTGGGGGGGGGGCAACTACAAAATAGCATGAAGAAAGTAAAAGATAAGAGGGGGGAATTAGGAATAAAACAGGGGGGGGAGGGGAGGTAGGAGGTGAAACAATTTTTAAAGAGAACAGGGAGAAAGGAATAAAAACTGAAAAATCTCAAATTGCATCTGACCAATACAGGGACTCGCCAAAAAAATAAATGTTTTAGAATTATTAAGGCTGAAAAAAAATATGCATAGGGGGATAATGAGACATAGCTACGATAGGCGGTTACTTACAGGGTTACAGTTATTAGAAGAGATGTAAAGCCAGAAGGGGGGGGGGGTGTCTGTCTCTATGTAAAATCCTGTCTGAAGCAAAATGGGAAGATATAGGTCAGGTAATGAACATGTGGAATCTTATGGGAAAAATATAAGGGGGGGTAAAATAACAAATAATACAAATAGGGGTTGCTATGGGCCCCCCCCAAAATATAAAAAAAAACCGGGGAAAGATGTATTCTCAGGAAAAAGATGAGGCGGCTAATGAATGGGGTTATTATTATGGGCGACTTTAACTATCCAACATAAATTTGGGAAATCGAAAACCTGTAGTTTCTCTTAAAGGAAAAGGTTTTTGTCAATAATAATGATAATTACCTTTGCCAAAGGGTTTTGCAAAAACCCGACTAGAAGAAAGGCCCTTCTTGATTAACATGAAGTAGACCTGACAGGTAACAAAGGTTTGGTTGAGGGGGACCTAGGAAATAGTGACCATAATATAATAAATTTTTGTTTATCCTTCAATAGAGATTTTGTCAAGGAGTCATAAAAAACCTGAAAATTTTGGAAAGGGTAATTTTATTCTGCTTGGGAGACCTAAAACCCTATTACTGGGAAAATGTGTTTAAAATGGCAGAAACAAATAATAAAGGGATATTTTTAAAAACATCCTAGGCTACCATGTGGAGGGGAAAACCTTATGGTAAAAAAATAATTTTGAAACCAGGAAAAAACCCCAAATTGGGTAACAGGGATTTAATTAATAAAAAAGGGTGTAAAGCAAAAAAAAAACAAAAAGAAAGCGTTTTAGCTATAAACAGGAGGGGAGGAAAAGGCGCTAAGAAGCTATGGGAAAAAAATAAAGTGGTTAAAAAAAAGATAAAGGAAACAAAGCTGGAGCGGAAAGACAATGCTATAGAAAAAATAAAACTAACCCCCCAAAAAATTTTTTTAAATATATAAATATAAAAAAAGATTTTAAAAAAGAAAAATTTTTTCTTTGAAAAATACTAGGGAGAGGGCAGTAGAGGGGGAGAGAAAAAGCAAACCCATTAAACTTTTTTCTCCCCCTGTATTTACCGAGGGGATGACTTCCTGTTGAACAGAGGGATGAGGTAAACTCCAACTTAAAAGTTTTTTGTCAAAACCCCGGAGAATTTCAGTGTTTAAGAAGATTTTAAAATTTACAAATCCCCGGTCCAATGGCATACTCGTGTCCTAAGGGGGCTTAAGTTTTCATAGATAGGCCCCAAATTTTTAAAATTTTTGGACCGTCTAATAACGGGGGATGTCCCAAAGGATTGGCGATAGCAAAAGTGGTGCCAATATTTAAAAAGGGGGGGCAAAAGTGATCAGGAAACTTAGGCCGGGAGTTTAACCCTGTTGTGGGAAAATTTTTAAGGGTTTTTTAGAGATCAAAACCTGGGTATTTCACTAAAATAAATGTATAACGCCGTTCCAGCATGGGTTTATGAAGGATCGGTCCTTAGACTAATTATCGCTTTTATGAGGAATAGTGTAGACGGATCGGGGGAGGCACTGGAGCATATACTAGATTTTACTAAAACCCTTTGATACGGTGCCCCCAAAAAAGGTTGGTAAATAAAAATAAATGTTGGGGCTGGGAAAAAGTTTTTGCAAGTGGGGGAAACAACTGGCTCATGATAGAAAACAAAAGGGGGTAAATAACGGTTTCATATCGACTGCATTGCTGTTACTGGTGGGGTACCACAAGGGTCAGTAATTGGCCCTATCTCTTTAAAATTTTTATTAATAAACTTACACAGGGATTACCAAAATGAATATCGATCTTTGCAGAGATACTAACTCTGAAAAAAAATCAACACAATAGAGGATAATGTGTTTTTTACAAAGAGATCTGGATAAATTGGAGGCCTGGGCAGGGAAATGGGGAGTGGGTTTTAAAACAGATAAAAAGCAAGGTTTTTCCATGGGGAAGAAAAATCCATTACATTACATGTTAAAGGAAAAAAGGTGGGTAAAAGTGACTGGAGAAGGACTTGGAAAAAACCTGGGGGCAGTAAACTTAATTGTAGCAGCCAGTGTCAGACAGCAGCTGCCAAGCAAATAGGTCAGGGGTGTATTTAAAAAGGGGCAAAATGCACATGTAGAAATTATTTCCCATTATACAAGTCACTGGTTGACCACACATGGAATATTGGTACAGTTTTGGGACGTGCACAGGGAAAAACATTGTAGGCTTGAAAAAGGTACAAAGGGGGAAAAAAAATAATAAAAAGGATGGGTGGGGGTCAAACCAATAAGATTAGAAGATTAGGGTTTTTTTATTTAGGAAAAGCGGCTTTGGGGCGCATGATAAATGTTTAAATAATCAAAGGTCAATATAGAGATTTCCCCCCCTTTTTTTTAACCAGGGCTGTATTAGAACAAGGGGGCATCCTTACGTCTTGAGGGTGAAAGTTCTAATAAACATAGAAAGGGGGGTTCTTTACTGTAAAAGGCATGAGACTGTGGAACTCTTGCCCGAGGAAATTGTCATGGTGAATTCCCTAACAAGTTCAAAAGGGTTTGGGTGATTTCTGGACCGTAATATATAACAAATTTGTGTCTAGGATTCTGGAAAGGGTCATTGATCCAGGGATTTTTCCAATTGCAGATTGGAGTCGGGAAGGAATTTTTCCCTAAAATGAGGACAAAATTGGGTTCTACCCATTGGGGTTTTTGCCTTCCCCTGGATCAACACTTTTGCACAAAGGCTTTAAATGGTTTTTCATTCGTCTTTTTTTGGGTTTCAAAAATATAAAATATGCCAAAAACTGAAACAAAATTTTTTAAAAAGTCAAAGCAAAAACTTTACAACCACCAAAAATGTAAAAAAAAGGTTTCAACCCAAAATCCGTTTTAAAAAAAAGGATTTTTTGCGTAGAAGAGAGAGAACTTTATTACGCCAAAAAACCTTTTAAAGGAAAAGGATTTTGCTGAAAAAAACCCAAAAAAAAAGTTCAGACAAAAATAAAAAAAAAATTTTTGGTCAGAAAGGGGAGAACTTTACTAGCACTAAAATTGTAGAGAAACGGATTTTTTGGCCAAAAACCAAAGGGGAAACGGATTTTAGTACCAAAATTGTAAAAAAAAAAATTTTTTGCGTCAAAAAACAAGAGAAAAAATTTATTATTATTGTTTATCCTAAAGAA
>JAODAL010056270.1:0-23396 GCA_025379985.1 Phyllomedusa bahiana | reverse complement strand
TTTAAATGTGGGGTCATGCAGGTTTGGGGCTCATGCTGCGTTCCAGGACAGGAATTTTAAATGTCCTTTTCAAAAAACATGAGGGTTCAAATCAACTGCCTTCTGTCACTTTTAATTTGGGGGTGTTTCGGGTTTTAAGGGGTCAGGCTGGGTACAAACGGGTTAAATCTGTGATTTTTTTTTTGTGACTTTTAAAAACCTAAGTGTGTTGCCTGAAGTGGGCAGGACCTTTTTACTTTTTGTTATGTTAATTTTCAGCTTCTCCAGCCTTGTTTTGGGTGTAAAAAATGAAGGGTTTTTGCTCCCCCTTAACTTTAAATGGTATCCGAAAATCAGTCACATCAAAAACCTTCCTTTCCCACAAATTTTTTTCATTCCCCCAATCCCGATTTTGGGGGGGTTTTTTTTTCCCAAGGGGGGAACTCGCCCCCAACACTATTTATTGCTGTTTGTCCAATGTTTCTTCTTTCCCCAAAAATCCCCACCTTGGCCCTCCTTAAATAAATGTCCAAATCTAGACTGATTGTAAAAATCTTCCAATTTTTTTTGAATGACTCTTTAATCAAATACAGTGGGCAAAAAATTTTACAAACATATTACACCGCCACCCTTTTAGCCTTTTTTCAACAGCTCACGCGGGGTATACATGAAACCGTTGCCCACACTGGCCCTTGCTCTATCAACCCACGATCGACGAATTTTTTTTCTCTTTTCCCAACATTTTCATTTTTGCTGGTTTTGCTGTGAAACTTTAAAAACAGCAAGGTTTCATGACAACACCGTATTCCTTTTACCACTTTATCTAAAAGTTTTCGCATTGTCAATGGTTTTTTTGAGGTCTTGTTGCTGTAATACGCAATAACATGGTCCTTTGGAACAGAAATGTGACTTCAAAGGGCATTTCCCCCTCACAATTTTTTAATAGGGCTAGAAGGTCATTTTTAAATTTTTTGGGGTCATTTTTCTGTGAGATACAGCTAAAAATATGGCCTTGGAACAGAAATGTGGCTTCTAAGGGGCATTTCTCCCCACAATTTTTAATAGTGGCTAAAGTCATATTTTAAAATTTTTTTTGGGTCAGTTCGTAGATACAGCTAAAAATTATGGTCCTTGGAACAGAAATGTGGCTTCTAATGGCATTCTCCCCAAAATTTTTTAAAAGTGGCGAGAACCCATTTTTATAATTTTTGGGGTCAGTAGCTGGAATACAGCAAAAATCAGGCCTTTGGACAGAAATGGGGTTTAAAATGGCATTTCCCCCTCAAAATTTTAAAACAGTGGCTAAAGTCATTTTTAAATTTTTTTGGGTCATGCTGCTTTAAAATGCAGCAATACTACAGGTCCATTATAAAAAAAGTTGTTTTCTAACAGACATTTGTTCTTCAAAATTGCCCAAAAGGGGCCAAAGGTCTGCTTTGTTTTTTGGGGGCTTTTTTTGCTGTGACACAACATACTACGGGTCCATTCAAAAAAATTGTTTCTAACAGAATTTTGTTCTTCACAATTGTAAAGATGGTCAAGGTGATGGGCGTCAAAACAGGAAAGGTAGGAACGGGTTAAAATGGACACATATTGCAAAATAAACTTGTTTTTGCAAATTTTTAACAACAAAACCCCGTATTGAAAAAAACCCATTTAATACAATGAAAAAAAGAGAAAAAAAGACAGGTGGGATTCCATCCTTTTTTAAAAATTTTTTTTCTAAATTAAAGTACTAAAAAACTTGCATGACAAAATACTGTAAAAAAAAACCCTCTGAATTGTACAAGGGAGGTACGGGAAAATTGACCAATGTAGTTATTCAGAGACTGGATAAGGAGCAGGACGGGAAACAAAGTACAGAGCCATTTCCTCCACACGTTTGAGTAAATGAGAAAAAAATCCCAAGAAAAGGGCACCTGGGTAAAACAGGAGCGTTAACCACCAAAAATTTCCCCAAGTGAACCAATGGTCCACACTCAACAGGGGAAAGCGCTACCCAGGTATTGACTTGTACGGGGAAAGGGCTGAATTTCCACACTTCCCTTTCCCCACTCTGCTTCACATACAGTTTTTTCGTTTGCGCGTCATCAGGGGATTTTTAAACCCGCGTGTTAATAATACGGACGCCGCCTGGGGTTTCACCGCACCCCCTGTAAATCCGGCCCTGGGTCATGCTGTGGCCCAGGGCAGGTATAGTCAATTTCCAGTTCAACTAAAATGGTGGTTTAAAGACTCCTTTTTCCGCCTTTTAAATTGGGGGTCATGCAGGTTTTTGGGGTCTGCTTGGGCCCCGGGCAGGGATAGTCAATGTCCCGTTTTAACTAAAAAGGGGGTTGAAAGACCCTTTTTCCCCGGGATTTTTTTAAAATTGGGGGCATCAGGTTTTGGGCTCATGGCTTGGCCCATGACAGGGATATCAATGTCTAGAAAATAAAATGGTGTTGAAAACTTCTTTTTCCGCACTTTTTAAAATTTGGGGGGCAGCAGGTTTTTGGGGTCATGCGTGGCCCAGACAGGTATATCAATGTCCCTGAAAATAAAAATGGTGGTTTAAAGACTCCTTTTTTTTCCGGGACTTTTAAATTTGGGGGGGCATCAGGTTTTGGGGCTCATGCGGGCCCAGGACGGTATATCAATGCCCGTTCAACTAAAATGGTGGTTGAAAGACTCCTTTTTTCCCAAATTTTTAAAGTGGGGTCATGCAGGGTTTGGGGCTCAGCCGTGGCCCATGAAGGGATTCAAAGCCCCCTAAACTAAAATGGGGGTTGAAAGACTCCTTTTTCCGGGGGCTTTTTTAAAAATGGGGGCATGCAGGTTTTTGGGGCCATGCTGTGGCCCAGGACGGTATGTCAATGTCCAGTTCAAATAAAATGTGGTTGAAAGACTCCTTTTTCCGGCACTTTTTAAATGTGGGGGTCATCAGGTTTGGGGCCATGCTTTGGGGCCCCGGACAGGTATATCAAGTCCATTCAACTAAAAATGGGGGTTTAAAGACTCCTTTTTCCGGGACTTTCAAAGTGGGGGGCACAGGTTGGGGCTCTGCGTGGCCCAGAAGGTAAGTCAATGTCCAGTGAAAAAAAAATGGGGGTTGAAAGACTCCTTTTTTTCCCCACTTTTTAAATTGGGGGTCATGCGGTTTTTGGGGTCAGCGTGGCCCAGGGCAGGGAAGTCCCCAAAGTCCTTCAACTAAAATGGTGTGAAAGACCCTTTTTTCCGGCACTTTTTAAAAGGGGGGGCATGCAGGTTTGGGGTCATGCTGTGGCCCAGACAGGTATAGTCAATGTCCGTTCAACTAAAAAGGGGTTAAAGTCCTTTTCCGGCACTTTTTTAAAAGGGGGGTCATGCAGGGTTTGGGGCCCCTGTGGCCCATACAGGATAGCAAAGTCCAGTGAAACTAAAAAGGTGGTTTAAAGACCCTTTTTTCCGGGACTTTTTAAAAGTGGGGGTCATCGGTTTGGGGGTCATGCCTGGCCCAGGAAGGGATATCAATGTCCAGTTTAACTAAAATGGGGTTGAAAGACTCCCTTTTTCCGGGACTTTTTAAAAATGGGGGTCATCAGGTTTTTGGGGTCATGCTGTGGGCCCCGGACAGGTTTTTTCACGGGCCTAAACAAAATGGGTTGAAAACTCCTTTTTCCGGGACTTTTTTTAAAAGTGGGGTCATGCAGGTTTGGGGCTCATGCGCTTCCCGGACAGGGATATTCAATGTCCAGTTCAATAACATGATGGTTCAAATCATACTGCCTTCGTCACTTTTTTAATTTTTGGGGGGAGCAGGTTTTAAGGGGCCGGCGTGGTACAAAACAGGGGTAGTAAATGGTCGTGACTTTTTTTCTGTGACTTTTATAACCTAAGTGTGTTTTTCCCGATTACAGGTATCCATTTGACTGTTGTGGATTTAAATTTCGCTTCTCCAGCCTTGTTTGGGGGGTAATAAGAAGGTGTTGTTTTTCCCCCATAGACTTTAAGGCACGCGCATAATCGATGCTCCTTCGAAAAACCTTATCGATAGCGCCGACTATCGACTACGTCGAACTCGATAGCCAAAGCAATCGTCACACTATTTTTTTAACCTGTTTTTCCCAATGTTCTTTCCTTTCCTAAAAATCCACCTTGGACCCTCCTTAATAAAAGTCCAACAGGACTGATTGTAAAAAACTTCCAATTTTTTTGAATATCTTTTAAACAAATACATGGCATCATATGTACAAACATATGTACACCGCCTATCCATCTTTTTAGCCTTAGTTTTCAACAGCTCACTGCGGGGTATACATGCAACCTGTTGTCCCACAGCTGTGACCTCTGCTCTATCATACCCACGATCGACGAATTTTTGGACAATTCTTTCCATATGGTTAAAATAATAGTCATCATTGGAACATATGCGTCGTGCCCGTATGAATTGGGATTTACTTATACCTGTAAAGGTCTGCGGGGCGTGCTGACTATTCCTGTGTAACATATTGTTACAGTCTGTCTCCTTTGTGTATAGAGTGGAGGTCAGCCTGTCTTTTCCATTTTCTTTTTCCACCCATACATCCCGGTACGAGATAGCTTCTCTACTCTAGTGAATTTAATGAGTGGGTGGGCCCCATTGATATCATCGACGAAGTGCTCCAAATCAGTATTCGACCCGGACCAAAGGAGGAACACGTCGTCGACGTACCTAAGCCAACACCTAGCCCGACTGTATAGGGCATTTTTATTAACAAATTCTTTTTCAAAATACTGTAGAAAAATGTTTGCATAGCTTGGGGCAACCGGAGACCCCATAGATGTTTCTTGTAATTGGAGGAAAAAAGTATCCCCAAATCTGAAAAAATTTTGAGTAAGTATCAAATCGAGTAGTTGCATCAAAAAAGCAATTTCTCTATGGACAATTTAGGTCCAGACATAGTGCTTCCCTCACTGCTTGGACGCCCTCTGTATCAGGGATGTTTGTATAAAGGGACTTGATGTCCAGGGTACATAAATATGTGACCTCAGTACAATCAATATCTCCCATAGCCCTCAGGAATTGACCCGTGTGTTGTAAATTGTTGTGGTCCCTCTTCACAATATTTTGTAAGTAGGAATCCAAATACACCGCTAAAGGTTCCAGTAAGGACTCGATCCCGGACACAATGGGCCGGCCCGGGGGAGACTGTAGGGACTTGTGGATTTTGGGGACCATATACAATATAGGGACCCTAGGGTTAGATTTAGTCAGTAGATTTTTTGTTCGTTCATCAATAATTCCCTGGGCAACTGCATCCAAGAGAACCATTTCAATTTTTACACTTATCTCTTTCGTGGGATCAGTTGTAATTTTTTATAAACCTGTTGGTCCTCCAGTTGTCTAGCTGCCTCCTGTAGGTATTTTTCAGAATCCATAATAACTGACGCGGATGAACAGTCAGATAGATCTGTATCCTGTCAAAGAGGAGGCCAAGGCAGCCGGGATTTTTTAGAGCATGGAAAGATCAAGAGGAACAAGACCCCCTACCCCAGGCAATGCTGTAACATCGGTTCGGAGGGGTACAAGAAACAGGAGAAAGCTTTACCCTCTCTAATATGCAACATCTCATCAAGGACTCTTACACCTGTCCAACGATCAGTGATGGAGAAGGGACTGAATTATGTCCCTACCCAGGAGACTAATCTGTTTGATTTTCTATTGATTTTTATAAATTTTGTAGAGGTATTCGACTAAAAATGTATTTCTCACATGATAAAGATAATCGGATAAAGCCAGAGAATAAGGTATATACCAGATTAAAAAATAGGAGTCAATTTGACCCAGAGGTCAATAATGCATCCCTTAATGTGTTTCAACAGTTAGTCACATAAGAGGTCACACAATGTTGGGAAGAGGTCAAGAAAGGGAAGGGCAATAATCTATCTAAGCAAGGAAGACAGGCCCTGGCCCAGATTAGAGCTGACCCCGCCCTTGTCATAAAAAAAGCTGACAAGGGCGGGGCGTCAGTTATTATGGATTCTGAAAAATACCTACAGGAGGCAGCTAGACAACTGGAGGACCAACAGGTTTATAAAAATTACAATCTGATCCCACGAAAGAGATAAGTGTAAAAATTGAAATGGTTCTCTTGGATGCAGTTGCCCAGAGAATTATTGATGAACGAACAAAATATCTACTGACTAAATCTAACCCTAGGGTCCCTATATTGTATATGGTCCCCAAAATCCACAAGTCCCTACAGTCTCCCCCGGGCCGGCCCATTGTGTCCGGGATCGAGTCCCTACTGGAACCTTTAGCGGTGTATTGGGATTCCTACTTACAAAATATTGTGAAGAGGGACCACAACAATTTACTAGACATGGGTCAATTCCTTAGGGCTATGGGAGATATTGATTGTACTGAGGTCACATATTTATGTACCCTGGACATCAAGTCCCTTTATACAAACATCCCTTATACAGAGGGCGTCCAAGCAGTGAGGGAAGCACTATGTCTGGACCCTAAATTGTCCAATAGAGAAATTGCTTTTTTGATGCAACTACTCGATTTGATACTTACTCAAAATTTTTTCAGATTTGGGGATACTTTTTTCCTCCAATTACAAGAAACATCTATGGGGTCTCCGGTTGCCCCAAGCTATGCAAACATTTTTCAACAGTATTTTGAAAAAGAATTTGTTAAGAAAAATGCCCTATACAGTCGGGCTAGGTGTTGGCATAGGTACGTCGACGACGTGTTCCTCCTTTGGTCCGGGTCGGATACCGAGTTGGAGCACTTCGTCGATGATATCAATGGGGCCCACCCACTCATTAAATTCACTATCACAAAGAGTAGAGAAGCTATCTCGTACCCAGATGTTTAGGTGGAAAAAGAAAAAGGAAAAGACAGGCTGACCTCCACTCTATACACAAAGGAGACAGACTGTAACAATATGTTACACAGGAATAGTCAGCACGCCCCGCAGATCTTTAAAGGTATATGTAAATCCCAATTCATACGGGCAAGACGCATATGTTCCAATGATGGCTATTATTTTAACCATATGGAAAGAATTGTCCAAAAATTTGTCGATCGTGTGTATTATAGAGCAGAGGTCACAGCTGTGGGACAACAGGTTGCATGTATACCCCGCAGTGAGCTGTTGAAAACTAAGGCTAAAAAGATGGATAGGCGGTGTACATATGTTTGTACATATGATGCCCACTGTACTTTGATTAAAAGAGTAATTCAAAAAAATTGTAAGATTTTACAATCAGATCCTAGATATGGACATTTATTTAAGGAGGGTCCAAGGTGGATTTTTAGGAAAGGAAGAGCATTGGGACAACAGTTAATAAAGTCCGACATTGTAAAAAAGAATAAACGAGAAAGGGTCATAAAATCTACACGGGCTGTTTACGATGTCAAAATTGCTCCTCCATACTTAAGGGGGGGGGGCATGTATCACATCCCACGAAAGGTTTCCCAGTAAGAATTCGAGGGTTCTATACTTGTGACAGCAATAACGTCGTGTATATGATTAAATGCCCTTGCAGAAAAACATATATAGGGCAGACAAGTAGGCAGATAAAGATCCGCCTAAATGAGCATAGGTCAGTTATTCGCCAATTTATGAAAAAAGATACCAATGTTGTTAAAAGCGAAGAGGGAAATAGACATGGTGAGACTTCACTGGCCCGACACTGGAAAAAAGAGGGACATAGAATAGCACAGCTGAGGTGGTGTATTCTGGAGAGGGTGGAAAATTGTGAACCGATAGGGACCGTTAGAAAGTTGCTTCAAAGAGAGGCTTTCTGGATCCACTACATGGATTCGCTAGCCCCCAAAGGCATCAACGAAAACTTTAGTCTTAAAATGTTTCTTTAAGATTGTTTTTATTATTGTTTTTATCTTACGTGTCGTTCCTTTATAAGGGACGCCCACATGAATGTGCACATGCTTGAGAAAGAGGCAACACTGTCTCGAAACATCGTGGATTGACGTGCGCTCAGCCCGGACTCCTGGCGTACCTCCTAGGAAACCCTGTGGGGATGAAGACCGAGATGTTCTGTGGACACTACATCTGAACGGCGAACCGCCGCAACTTGTAACTTGAGTATCCTATTATTAATTTTTCATTGTTGCATAACGCCAAAAAGTGGGCATATGTATGCTTTTAAAGGTGAGGAGAATAAAATTATATGTTTTATGACACAGCCGGATTACCAATTGGTGCTGTTGTCTATATATGTGGGATAGAGAGATCCCATGTCCATGCTATAAGGAAAGGATACTCAGTTAAATTAAGTGGCTAATCTTCTACTACGCTAAAAACAGGAGTAGGCCACAGAGTGGCACAATGACACAGTGTGGAGGTCACGGCAGCAGCAGCATGAGGTCAGACAGTGGCACAAGGACATTCTGGAGGTGGCAAAAACTGGAGTAGGCCACAGAGTGGCACAATGACACAGTGTGGAGGTCACGGCAGCAGCAGCATGAGGTCAGGCAGTGGCACAATGACATTCTGGAGGTGGCAAAAACAGGAGTAGGCCACAGAGTGGCACAATGAAAGAGAGTGGAGGTGACGGCGGCAGGAGCAACAGCATGAGGTCAGAGAGTGGCACAATGACACAGTGTGGATGTCACGGCACCAGCAACAGCAGCATGAGGTCATAAAGTGGCACAATGACAGAGTGTGGAGGTGGGTGGCAATACCAATCCCTGGTAAAGATGGTTGGTGCCAGATGGAGAAACTGTCAGCAGATGTGTGTCATCAGGCGGGTGGCGGCATCAGAATAGTGGCTGAGGCTGGTAGTTTGAACCCAGACTCATTTCTCACAGTTTGGGTGAGGCGTCATGGCTGATGTAGTCTGGCGCCTAAGGCATTGGTGTGTGGAAATCCTGGCCGATCCCCGCCTGATTCATCTTGCCAAAGGTCAGTCGTTCCACATTTCCCGTGGACAAGCGGGTTCTCCTTGGGGTAACGTTGGCCCCCGCCGCACTGAACACCCGCTCTGATCCCACACTACTGGCCGGGCAGGACAGCTTCTCCACTGCAAAGTCGGCAAGTTGCGGCCATACATCCAGTTTGGTTGCCCAGTAGTCCAGTGGATCTTCTAACTGGGGTGGCAGAGTGCTGTCCAGATAGGCCACCACCTGTTGGATCAGGGTCTGCTCCAGCTCCTGCTTCTGCTGCTGCTGGCGACTGCCCTCCTCACTAGGTGGGTGAAGGAAGCTTCTCATCAGTGACTCCAGACAGGTTGCTGCTGATGGAGCTGATACTGCTCCTACCCCCCCACCTTCTCCCCGCAGCCACGGCAGTTGTATGGGAGCGCTGAAGAACCCCCCGGTCAGACCTGTCAGAGGAGGGACGATGCCGCACATAGGCAGCGGCCAACTGACTACGGAGGATTTCCCTATAGTATTTGAGTTTGTCCTCCCTCTCAATAGCTGGGAAAAAGGCTCCCATTTTTGACCGGTAGCGAGGATCTAATAGGGTGGAGAGCCAGAAGTCATCCCTCTGCCGGATGCTGACTATTCGGCTGTCACTAGCCAGGCAAATCAGCATGCTGCGGGCCATCTGCACAAGTGACTCCGAGGGGCTCCCTGCCTCCATCTCCACTGTATACTGCCACGGTGCTTGGGGGTCATCTGCCTCGTCTTCCTCATCTCCATCTACCTCCTCCAGCTGCTCCTGCTCCTCCTCTCTTGTCACCTGGGTAGAAAATCCACTCATTTCACCAGACAATGCTTCTGCTCCAATGTCCTCCTCCTCCTTTTCAGTCCCCACCGGACTCATGTGGCCGCGAGATGTAGTCGCCACGTCTCCAGTCCCCTGCCCAGACAGATTTTTCAGCATCTGTTCCAGGACATGAAGCAGTGGAATGACGTTATTCATCCTGCAGTCCTGGAGACTGACATATAACGTCGCCTCCTCGAATGGCCTCAACAAACGGCAGGTGTCACGCATGAGCTGCCACTGGCTGACATCAAAGTTACACAGGGGAGTACTCCTGTCCGCCTGGATCATCAAAAAATCGTTAATGGCCTGTCTCTGTTTTTTCAGTCGGTCCAACATGTGCAGGCTGGAATTCCAACGGGTGGAAACATCGCATATCAGAGTGTGTTGGGGAAGGCCGTTCTGATGCTGCAATTCGAGGAGGGTGTTCCTGGCTTTGTAGTAATGGATTAAGTGCATGCACAGTTTCCTGGCCATTTTCAGAATCTTCTGAAGATCGGTGAAAGACTTCAGGAACCTTTTCACAACCAGATTGAACACATGCGCCATGCAGGGTGATGGACCATCCCTCCTCGGTGCAGCGCGGACACCATGTTACTCCCATTGTCCGTCACCATGGTTCCGATTTGCAGTTGGCGCGGAGAAAGCCACACGATTTCTTGCTGCATGACGCGGAGCAGTTCCTCCCCTATGTGACTTCGTTCGCCGAGGCAAGCCAGGTGTAGAACTGCGTGACACCGCTGTGCCCTACACATGTGGTATGATGGAGCAGTACTTGTGGAGGCTGAGATGATAGTGGTGGTGGAGGAGGAGGAGGCGGACATTGGCGCAGGAGCCGCAGTTTGACAACGTGGAGGGGAAAGTGGCGTCTCCTGTCCAAGTTGTTGGTGTGCCTGGGCAGGAAACACAATCACCCAGTGGGCCGTAAAGGACATGTACTGGCCCTGACCGTAGTTACAGCTCCAGACGTCCGTGCTGCCGTGCACCTTGGAACAAACTGATAAGCTCAAGGACTGGCCCACCTTTTGTTCTACATATTTGTGAAGGGCTGGTACTGCCTTTTTGGAAAAGAAATTACGGCTTGGAACTCTCCATCTCGGCTCGGCACAAGCCATTAGTTATCTGAATGGTGCAGAGTCCACCATTTGGAAAGGGAGGTACTGCAGTAGCAACAACTTGGACAGGAGCACGGTCAGCTTCTGCACCTTAGGATGGTTGGACGCATACTGTTGTCTCTTTGCAATCGCCTCGCTGAACGACTGCTGGCGCCATGAGTAGCGAGGAGCAGGAGCATCTGGAGATGATGTCAAAGAGAAACAGCTCCCTTCTGCAGAGGTGGTGGAGCCTTGACTGGCTGCAATGGCATGTGTGCCACTGGGCGCTGCTGCTGCTGTTGCTGCGGCGGCAGGATGGACCACCACATCTGAGCCACGTTTCTCCCAGGCCACCGGATGGTGACGCTGCATGTGTTGACGCAGGGCAATGGTGCCAACGTTAGCTTCCTGGCCATGCTTCACTTTCTGCCTACAGATTCTACATATACCCATATTCGGGTCCTCCGGTGTCTTAGCAAAGAACTGCCACACCAACGAGTAGCTGATTTTACCACCAACGCTCTGCATTGAGTGACTACTGCCGCCGCTGCCTCGCTGAGCCCCTGTGCCGCTACTTTCATGGACCTGCGAAGCGGGTTATTTACCCCGTGGCCGCTTGGCTCCTGACCTCACACTGCTGCTATCCTGCTGACTCACGGCCACACAACCCACTTGCTGGCTGCGCCGATGCCTGACGCTCAAGCTGATGCCCTCTTCTCCTGACGATGATGAAGCCCTTGCCTCACCCGGCTCCCAAGTGCGGTCGGCTACATCATCATATATTTGTGTTTCATCGTCACTGCTGTCCTCATCACCAGTCTTGGTATGCAGAGGCTGACCCCTCACAACATGACCTCCCATGCCACTCTCAACATCTATACTTTGCCGCCTACTGCAAGAAGCCCCATTTCTTCGCTGCCAAGTAGCTGCTGACTGCCCTCCTCAAATTGTTCATCCTCGCTATATAGTGGCGCTGAGCCCAGACCACATAGTAGATCTCTGGCTGAGGGAACCGGATGGGACAGAGGCGGGTTGAGGACAGGTGAGGGCCGCTGACCCGCTCCCGGGCCATGCCAACTAAGGGTTGTGTCTGACGTTCCCACCGACTCTTGGCTGGGGTTGTCAGATGTCATCTGGGAGGAAGTGGATGACCTAGTCAACCAATCAAGAACCATTGGGTTGCTGAACAACACACGGCCGCTAGATGACAGCAGCAGTTGTGGCCTCACCGAGTGACCCCTGCTGCGACGTCCCCTTGCTGTGCTGCGACCTGCTCCAGGAATATTTGTGCCTCTGCCACTCGCAGGTGAAGAGCCTGCCACCTCTCTGTCTGACATACTGTTTGTTCTAAAATGTACAGACACTGTTTGATGAAGATATCTGTATATGATAAATACACACCCTGTATTTGACTCCAAATGAACCCAGTAACAAGCTTGGGTAACCCTTGGATATAAATTGCGCTCCACAAATGGCCAGGAAAAATGTACTTGTATGTGTCGTTTAAAAACACTGTGTATTTTACTGAATGTAAAAGCACAAACAGGCTTAATTAACCTTCGGATATGAATTATGCTACAGGCAAAATTGCTTCTTTGGCGGTGAAAAAGAATGTTTCTTTTACTAAGTACAACTGCAGAAAAATACTTAGTTAACCCTTGGATGTAAATTGCGCAAAAGAATTGAGCAACCAAAAACTACCAGCTTTGTAGCGTGTTACTATGGCGTGTATTTTATGGTACACAGCAAGAGAAAAACTTGTAATTAACCTTCGGTTGTGAATTATGCTACAGGCAAAATGTCTTTTTTGGCAATGAAAAAGACGGTTTCTTTTAGTCACCACAACAGCAGAACAACGCTTAATTAACCCCTGGATGTAAATTGCGCAAAAGAATTGAGCAACCAAAAGCTACCAGCTTTGTAGCGTATTACTATGGCGTGTTTTTTACGGTACACAGCAAGAGAAAAACTTGTAATTAACCTTCGGTTATGAATTATGCTACAAGAAAAATTTCTTTTTTGGCGGTGAAAAAGACGGTTTCTTTTAGAGACCACAACAGCAGAACAACGCTTAATTAACCCCTGGATGTAAGTTGCGCAAAAGAATTGAGCAACCAAAAATGAAGTGGTATTTGGATTGTAAAAACGCTGTTTCTTTAAATGAATACAACAGGAACGGCTAAGATAACGCTTGGATATTCAATGTGCTGTGAGCAGATAGCATTAAAATGTATATGCAGCTGCATTGGACGCACACTGGACTTCAGTTTCAATACCCCACAAAATCAGAATTAGAACGTTAAGAGAAGCAGTCTCTGAGACCAGCTGTGACACCCCCCAAAAATTGTTGTATAAAAATGAGTTCTTTAGTAAGAGATATTATTAGCAGCTGTGGCAGCACCTTCCTTAATCAGTACAGTGAGAGCGGTATGAGCTCCCAGCGTCACGCCCGGACTTATATAGTGCGGTGACGTCACAGAATCCCGCCGGTCTCTGATAGGCTTCATCTCTGCACATGTCATATAGGCTATGCCCTTCTTCCTCCCAGAGTTCTTTGCCCCATGTAAAGCCATGTTCTCGCAGCCATTTTATCAATCAAAAGCACACTTCGTTCACGCGAAGTACCCCAAAGTTCGACTTCGTTCCGAAACAAAGTTTTCCTGAAATTCTAAACGAATTCCACTTCGTTAGAATCAATTCGCCCATCTCTAGTTACAGCTGATGCGATTCGGGGAAAAACATACTTCCCTTACTCATAGCATACAAATCTGAGATACTGCCAACTATATATAACACATTCCAATGCCAACAATGATGGTAATCTTACCTGATTGGTCGCACCACGCCCACACGTGTCTGAACAAATTAACATCAAAGAACCGAAGCCGAGACCGACATGTGCTTACAAGACATCTGTAGCCACCATACATGTGAGACGCCGGCATATGCGCCACAGTAACCGGAAAGTAATCTATCCACACGGCACAGAACGCAACATCCGCGAACTGCACCAGATCGAACCTAATGCACATGCGTTGAAGTTGCTGAATAATAACAGTTGCAGTCTTGGCCTGTTACATATGTAAGCTGCCGCTCAGCTCTGGGACGCCATCTTGGTCCGTCCCGGGGGTTTCTCGCTTTGGATCGCCGTCCTTGGTAGAACGATAATGGCACTCCGACACTAGTCTTCTCTTTATGGCTTCAGCCAACTTTATTAAGGCACACAGTGTACAAAACAAATACATAAAATAAAATCCTTGGCCGTCTGGCCACTTACTTACTTACAGAGTCCCTCTCTGTCCCGAGGCCTGTGCCTATCGCACAGCCCCTCAAAAATACAGTTTCCACACTGTGTCCTAGGCTTCCCTGTAGGGCCAGATCGCTCTCTCTCAGCTCTGCTGCTTCACTCCTTCCAGGTAGCAGGCCACGCCCCCAGATCACCTACAGTACTAGGCTTTTATAGGCCTCCAGAGATGTCCAATCTCTGGGCTGGAACCCAGGGACCTGGAATGCGGGGACAGCCGCCCACCCGACACTATAGCTGTCCCAGAAGAGCCACCCCATTCCTAGCTGCCTTGCAGCTATTCTAGCCGCTACTGTAAGTGACAGTAATATGACACTGACACAAAATAGGTGGCTTTTCCCCACCGAGCCCAGTTCCTCGATGGCCATCTGCAGAGGGTCTACGGCTGGAGACCCTCTAGTGGCAGAATCCTGTGACTACCAGCAGTCGCTCTGCCACACATATAATAATATAAATGCAACATAACACTACACTACCAAATTGTAATGAGGCGGCACGATGTAGCGCGTACCACGACCAATCATCAAGACACCAAACATAAAAACATATGAAATAAAATTACATGCAATTAACAGTAAACATCATGTACTAGACCGATAAGGAAATAAAAAGAAAATATTTGATCAATATCAAAATCAACAATTACGAAAAACAGGCAACATCATCAAAGAAACATTATGGGCGACATGTATGAACGGGCTTTACGCCTGTTTTCTGGCGTATACTGCGCCTCCCAGCCTGAATCCCGCTGTCAGACGCAGGAAAGCAGTGTTAGCAGTGTTCGCCACTTTCAGCTGCGCCCCGCATGAAGGGGCGGGCAGTGGGATGCGGCGCGCTCGAAAACTCCGAGGCATGTACGATGGCCAGTCGGCAAAGCGAGGCGCAGTGCAGCGCACGGCAGCTCCGACAGGCAGACCAGGTTTTTTTTGGTCTAAATGCTCCGACAAAGGCAAAGTGAAGCAGGATCCGAACATGCGAGGAAGCGGATCGAAGATCGCGACAGAAATCTCGGCGCTCCGCTCCGATTCCGAAAAAATCGCCTTTATAAAGGCGGAAAACATTGTCAGAAAAGAGATGAACGTAAAAAATAAACATAATAAAAAAAAAACACTTTCCAAAACTCTAGAACGGCGCAATATCAAGAATTATGATATTGGAAATTGCCGGGAAATACAGTAATTCAAATTCTGAAACCTATTCTCATTGGTCGGCATAAACCAGCCAATCAGAATAGGAGCGACAGTGAACCATTAAAACCTATTGGGAAGGATTGACCAATCAGAATCCACGACGGGATAATTCAAAATACAGTAAAAAGACAGAAAAGAGCTGATTGGCTGAGCTAGCGGGGGCTTGGCTAGCTCGGCCAATCAGAATAGGAGCGACAAAGACCCATTCTAGTCTATGGAGAAGTTTAGACCAATCAGAATCCATGGCGGGATAATTCAAAATACAGTAAAAAGACAGAAAAGAGCTGATTGGCTGAGCTAGCGGGTGCTTGGCTATCCCAGCCAATCAGAGCGCGAGCTACTTCTCCCATTATAGTCTATGGAGAGATGGGCGCACTGAAATCTCGGCGCTCAGCGCCGAGCGGCATGAAGTATTAATCAAAAAATTATTTTTATTAAATGTAAAACATTATCAGATAAAGAGCAGAACCCTTCTTTACAAATAAAGCAGTTAAAAACCCGAACAACGCGTTTGTCGCCGAGACCGGCGCTACATAGGGAATTGCAATAGAGAGAATTGCCGGGAAATACAGTAATTCAAATTGTTTAAGCTATTCTCATTGGTCGGCATAAACCAGCCAATCAGAATAGGAGCGACAATGTCCCATTATAACCTATGGAGGAGAATTGACCAATCAGAATAGGAGCGACAATGTCCCATTATATCCTATGGAGAAAAATTGACCAATCATATTCAAGGGCGAGACAGTTCAAAATACAGTAAAAATGCAGAAACGAGCTGATTGGTTGAAGCGGCGGGGGCTCGTCCAGCTTAGCCAATCAGAGCGCGAGCTACTTTCTCATAGAGTTCTATGGTGAAAGGAAATTCTGAGCGCCATCTGTGATTGGCTAAGCCAAAAGAGGCGCCGTTATTTGGACCAATGAGAGAGCGAGCGACGCTCCTATGGGTTTTCTAATGCAATCTGAAATAAAAGTGTACACGGCCGAAATCAAATTATAACACTACAGAAGTGGACCCGATGTGTATATAAAATGAATAATAATATGGGGGTAATGAAAAAAAAATATTAAATCAATAAAATCATGTTTATTTCTTTATTTTCGTTGCACCCATACTATTAATCCTTGGCTAATGAAAATAAAGATTGGCTGGGATAGACAAGCACCCGCTAGCTCAGCCAATCAGCTCTTTTCTGTCTTTTTACTGTATTTTGAATTATCCCGCCGTGGATTCTGATTGGTCTAAACTTCTCCATAGACTAGAATGGGTCTTTGTCGCTCCTATTCTGATTGGTCAATAATTCTCCATAGGCTAGAATGGGTCTCTGTCGCTCCTATTCTGATTGGCTGAGCTAGCCAAGTCCCCGGTAGCTTAACCAATCAGCTCTTTTCAGCATTTTTACTGTATTTTGAACTATCCCGCCGTGGATTCTGATTGGTCTAAACTTCCCCATAGGTTTTAATGATTCACTGTCGCTCCTATTCTGATTGGCTGGTTTATGCCGACCAATCAGAATAGCTTTCTGATTTTGAATTACTGTATTTCCCGGCAATTTCCAATATCCTAATTCTTGAATTAGGTTATTGGAAAGTGATTTTGTTTTATGTATTTTTTATTTTTTAGGTTTCAGCTCTTTTCCTGAGAATGTTGAACGCCTTTATAAAGGCGATTTTTGATTCATACTCCGCACCGACATGTGGAATGATTTCTCGCTGTTCCAGCCTGTCTCGCATTGGAACAGTTTTTCGGCGCAGTCCCGCACGGCGCCTAAGTCCCGCACTGCGCCCATGTCCCCGCACTGTGCCCCACACACACTGGCGAGGCGCAGGGAACTTTTGCCCGCATGTATGACCGCACTACCTCTGGCGCCGAATCCTAGGCGCAGCCCCGCACTGCGCCTCGGACCCGCACTGCGACTAAAACACAGGCGAGGCGCGGCGGACTTTACATTGTATGTATGTGCGCGCCCCAGCCCTGACATAAATCAGGCGCAGATTCCGCCGGAAAACTAGCGGAAAGGTGCGACCCGACCCGTCGGGATTCATACATGTGGCCCTATGTTTATAAATAAGGAAAAACAGAGAGAAAAAGAACATCATACTATTTAGTAATGATAAAGATTCTCATTTCTTACATTAAGACCATATGGCCACAGAGTTCCCAAAGTCACCATCCAGAAAGCCTCTCTATCTCTCAATCGTGTTAAAATGTCGCCTCCCCGTTTAGAAAGGCACACCTTTCTATTATCTATTATCGACTATCGGATATCGGCATGATAATTGTCGATATTGACTATCGATCCGATGACGATAGTTGACGCAATCGCTCATCATTAGCTGCTAGCACTGCATCTCCCATAGCTACGCTGTCCTTATCTTTTCAGTTAGCTATGGAATTAATTATTTTAGCCTGTGAATTTTTTTCTGTCACCCTTAGAGCCAAATTTTCTTCACGAAGTTGTTTTACGTATCCATTTTACTGTTATGGATGCTAACTGCCGCTTTTCCTCACCTGTATGGGTATAAAAATTAACCCCATTGACTTTAATGGGGTTTGAAATTTGAGTTCGAGTTCAACTTCGAGGTGAACTTCTCAAAATTCAAGGTTCTACTCGAACTTTAACTTTTTAGTGTTCACTCGTCACTATTCGTAACTTTAACCCCTTCCTGACATTCTAAGTACCTATATGTCTTGTGCGGGAAGGTGTTCCCTCAAATGGACATATGGGTAGGTCCAGAAGATCGTGCAGGCTGTATATTACTGCTGACCCAATGCTCTGTCAGCCATGATTGGAGCTCAATGCAATCACTGCTGATTAACCACTAAGATACTGCGATCAATCACGACTGTGGCAGCTAAGGAGAAGACAGAAGGAGGGAGCATCTGCAACACAATCATGAGGTGTCTTGCTTTCACTAACAAAGGCTTCTGGATTGCCTGTGATGTCACTACACCAGCCATGTCACCACGCCAGCTGAGGGCACTCCCAGGGATATACATATACATAGCAGTAAAAAAAAAAAAAAGAACAAAAAACACATACACCACTCTAATGCATAGAGACCTAGCCTATACATCTGTCTTTTTTTAACCTGCACAATGAACACCATAAAAAAACACTACTGCAAATTACTATATTGCGATTTTTGTTCATCCCACGGTACATAATATTGGATAAAAAGCAATCAAAAAGTCATAGATGGCAAAGTGGTACCAAAGAAAATGACAGTTCGTTCCGCAAAAAAATCAGACGATAGGATAAATATTGTTTTACACAAAATAATTTTAATAAAAAACTAAATACATGGTATCACCATAATCAAATCAACCCAAGGAGAAAAACTAACATGTCACATATATTACACAGTGAGCACTTAATATGTCAACCTGCTGAGGAAAATTAACATTTCATTTATGTTGTGAGATGACCTCTGTAAAAAATAAAAATAAAAAACACAAGGATTGCTATATTTTGTTTATCCCACCTCCCAAAAACCTTGATAGAAAGTGATCAAAGCACCATATGTAGAAAAATAAAAGTTATGGCAGTCAGACTATGACAACTGTAGACCACCAGCAGGAAAAATAGTAGAAGGCAGATACTGTATGTGCCAAGCAGGTTGCTGTATTGTTGAAGTTCCAGGGATGTCAGGGTGCCCGATTTTGCACTATATCCCAGCCTTTCCATACAGCTGAATTGCAGCAGAACTACAAGGTATGTGCCACTGAGGTCCTGGGACTCAGTGAGGCAACTGTGGTTAGTAACAGTAGGTTACTGACAAGTGATATTTAGTTGCTGCCGTCTGGCTATATTGGACTGGCTTTTTCAGTGTGGGTGGGAGGCCGTTCCCACATTCCACTCCAGGTCTTGCTGGAACACTAGGCTTTTAAAGCCTGCTGCTCCAGACATCAGGTGGAGAAAAGAGACCCTGATGAGTGTGTTTAGGAGCCTAACTATATTAGGGGCCATATTACTCTGCCTAGCTATAATAAGGGGCCATTTTACCCTGCCTAGCTATAATAGGGGGCCATTTTACCCTGCCTAGCTATAATAGGGGGCCATGTTATCCTGCCTAGCTATAATAGGGGGCCATGTTATCTGCCTAGCTATAATGGGGGCCATGTTACACTATGTAGCTATAATGGGGGCCATGTTACCCTGTCTAGCTATAATAGGGGCCATATTACCTGCCTAGCAATTTACTGGGGTCATATTACCTGCCTAGCAATTTACAGGGGGCCATATTACCTGTCTGGCTATAATAGAGGGGCCACGTTATCCTGCCTAGCTATAATAGGGGGCCATGTTATCCTGCCTAGCTATAATGGGAGCCATGTTACCCTGTCTAGCTATAATAGGGGCCATGTTACCCTGTCTAGCTATAATAGGGGCCATATTACCTGCCTAGCAATTTACTGGGGGGCATTTTACCTGTCTAGCAATTTACTGGGGGCCATATTACCTGTCTGGCTATAATAGGGGGGCCACGTTATCCTGCCTAGCTATAATAAGGGGCCATGTTATCCTGCCTAGCTATAATGGGAGTCATGTTACCCTGTCTAGCTATAATAGGGGCCATATTACCTGTCTGGCTGTATACTGGGGGCCATATTACCTGCCTGGCTGTATACTGGGTGCCATATTACTTACCTATATATACATACTGGGGTCCATATTATCTACGTATCTATATACATGGGGCCATATTACCTACCTGCCTTCATGTACTGGGAGTCCTATTACATACCTATATGTACTGGTGGCCATATTACCTACCTATATGTACTGGGGGGCCCTATTACCTACCTACACTCACCAGCCACTTTATTAGGTACACCATGCTAGTAATGGGTTGGACCCCCTTTTGCCTTCAGAACTGCCTCAATTCTTCGTGGCATAGATTCCACAAGGTGTTGCAACGATGCTCAATTGGTACCAAGGGGCCCAAAGAGTGCCAAGAAAATATTCCCCACACCATGACACCACCACCACCAGCCTGAATCGTTGATACAAGGCAGGATGGATCCATGCTTTCATGTTGTTGACGCCAAATTCTGACCCTACCATCCGAATGTCGCAGCAGAAATCGAGACTCATCAGACCAGGCAACGTTTTTCCAATCTTCTACTGTCCAATTTCGATGAGCTTGGGCAAATTGGAGCCTCAGTTTCCTGTTCTTAGCTGAAAGGAGTGGCACCCGGTGTGGTCTTCTGCTGCTGTAGCCCATCTGCCTCAAAGTTCGCCGTACTGTGCGTTCAGAGAAGCTCTTCTGCCTACCTTGGTTGTAACGGGTGGCTATTTGAGTCACTGTTGCCTTTCTATCAGCTCGAACCAGTCTGCCCATTCTCCTTTGACCTCTGGCATCAACAAGGCATTTCCGCCCACAGGACTGCGTCTCAGTGGATTTTTTTTCTTTTTCGGACCATTCTCTGTAAACCCTAGAGATGGTTGTGCGTGAAAATCCCAGGAGATCAGCAGTTTCTGAAATACTCAGACCATCCCTTCTGGCACCAACAACCATGCCACGTTCAAAGGCACTCAAATCACCTTATCTCCCCATACTGATGCTCGGTTTGAACTGCAGGAGATTGTCTTGACCCTGTCTACATGCCTAAATTGCACTGAGTTGCCGCCATGTGATTGGCTGATTAGAAATTAAGTGTTAACGAGCAGTTGGACAGGTGTACCTAATAAAGTGGCCGGTGAGTGTATATGTACAGGGGGGGGGGGCTGTTATCTACCTATATGTACTGGAATGCCCTGTTACCTACCTGTATTTACTGGGGGCCCTATTACCTACCTAAATGTACTGGGGAGCCCTATTATCTAGATATACTGGGGACCCTATTACCTATCTATACTGGAGGTCATATTATCTATATATCCTGTGGGCCCAACTATCTAAATATACTGGTGGGTCCTATTTTCTATCTACAGACTGGGGGACCCTATTATGTATATATCTACCTACTAGGGAACATCTAACCTTTATACCTACCTACTGGGAGACATATAACCTACATACCTATCTACTGAGGAGACCTATATACCTACATACTGGGAGGGGGTCTAGAAACCTACCAAATTGGGGCTTATAAAGGAACGATATGTGACTCCCCATCGCCCATAGCAGACACCTGGCTTTTCTATCATACCCCCAGTAGGTATGTAAGTATATATGTGCTGGAAAAGTTAGGATTCTAAAATGTTTGTGTGGAAAATTCTGCAGAGACGAATCGTGGGGGGGGAAATTTTCATCTGGCGGTCAAAGCCGGTGGAGAAGGGAAGTAAAGGGGGACTCTGATCAGAAAAAGATGTTTCCGTAAGTCACTAAATGAAAATCCAGTGTAATCAGTTATATTTCTGCAGAGCCTACATCATCTGTATCTCCACTATAGGGGTCCCTTTTTGGTTGACGGGCCCTATAGGCCCTAACAACTGTAGTTAATGTGGTGGTCGCATTCGTTAGGGTTTGGCAGTTTATTTTAGCCAAAGTAGTAAAAAGTTTGGGTTTGTTTTGTGGCTTTTTTTTTTATTTAAAAATGATTAAATGATAATTTTCTCCTTTTAGGTGTATTTTTCGGTAACTGTTATTTAAAAGGTTTTGCACTGTCATCATAGGTGAGCGCTTTGAAAAAAAAATTTTGTCATCGCTGTTTTTTCATTGTACAGTGACAAACTGTGGTGTAGAAGGATCTATGTGGAATATGCTGAAAAAAGTAGGATAGGGCATAAGTTTTTTGTCGTAAAAGTATATGCACAGTTACTGTGGGGAAAAATGCGCGTGAAAACCCCCCCCCACTGAGCAAAGTAACACGAGGCCGGGTTTTCCCCGAATTTTGGGATCCTGCAATGGGCCCCCGTATTTGTAAAAAAAAAGTTTAAAAATAAAAAACTATATAAAACTGATATTGCTATAATTGTACTGACCCGCATAATAAAGGTATCATGTCATTTATGCTGTAAAAATTAAGTCCAAAAAACAATAGCAGTACTGTGGGAGATTTTTCTCATTTTCACAGCCCAATGCTACAAAAATTGTGAAACACCCTTTGGGCCCAAAATGCACAACACAACCTTTAAAGAGTTCCTGAGGGGTTTTTAAATCCCAAAATGGGTGACTTTTGTAAGGTTTCCCTGTTCAGGTTTTTGGGGGGGTTTGTAAGTGAACAGGCACCCGTAAATCCCAGCGTTCCAAAAACCCCAAATACGTACTTCCCTTGTGCACCCCCCAGCCACAACGCAGTTTTACCCCACAAAAGGGTTTTTTTAAATGTGGAAGAAATTGGTAAAAAACTTTGGGGTGTTTTCTTCCCCAAGGATCCCGTAAAACTTAAAATTTTCGCGAAAACTGCGAAAAGTTGAAAGAAAATTGGGCCCCAAGTATAAAATGTTTAGGCTAAAAAATCCCTTTTTTGCCCATTGGTTTCTATGGGCAAAAAAAGTGAGTTTTAGACCAAACGTTTCTACAAGGGCCCCCTTATTTTTATTTTCACAGTTGAAAAAAATTTTTTTTGAAAAAAAACCCCGTTGGGTGAAAATACCCAAAACCCCTTGGGTTGTCCTTAAAAAAAGGTGTAATTTCCCAAATGAGGGTCTTAAGCGCCCAAGGCTGCCACAAAAATGAAAGGTGCCAAAGAAAATATATAAAAATTTTGACCCCAAAATTAGTAGGTACGGGGTGGAGTCAAATAGCACATGGGCCACATAGGAATATCTCAAAAAAAGCAGGATCAGGGGAACAATATGAGCGCTTTTCTTGGTAGCATCTATGTTTTTTCCCGTGAAGAGTGGATAAAAATTGCAGAAAATTTTTATTTTTCCCCTTTACTTTGCTTTAAATTTTTGTGAAAACCCAAGGGTTACTTTAAAGTCTAAAATTCGTTTTTAAAAACTTTACGTGTCGTTTCTTAGATAGTTGCAATAAGAAACAGTATCCAGTGGGTTGGTGAAAGACCCTGTGGGGTCAAAACATCACATATTACTGTGGGTGTTTCTTGTGGAGGAATAAAAGAAGCATTTTTACTTCACCAACCCGTTCGAATGCATTTGGGGTCATTGTAGGCCCCTTTTAATTTTTGGGCGCCAGAAAGGTGATCCAATTAAAAAGGGGGCTGCTGTTTTTTATTGTTTGTTTTGGTTTT
>JAODAL010056269.1:0-23400 GCA_025379985.1 Phyllomedusa bahiana | reverse complement strand
AGTCCCCGTGGCTTCGGTCCGCCCTGACCCTTCTGAGTCCCCCGTGGCTTACGGTCCCGCCCTGAGCCTCTGAGTCCCGTGGCTTACGGTCCCCCTGAGCCTTCTGAGTCCCGTGGCTTACGGTCCAGCCCTGAGCCTTCTGAGTCCCCGTGGCTTACGGTCCCGCCCTGAGCCTTCTGAGTCCCCGTGGCTGACGGTCCCGCCCAGAGCCGTCTGAGGCCCCGTGGCTTACGGTCCCGCCCAGATCCTTCTGAGTCCCCGTGGCTTACGGTCTCGCCCTGAGCCTTCTGAGTCCCCTGTGGCTTACTGCCCGCCCTGGGTTCCCCTCCCATTTTGCCTAGTGCCCGCTTGTTCCTCCCATGCACCTCCGTTTCTAGGTTTTCCCTATACTGGCTATTATACAGCCTGTACTTGGTTTTGGGGTTGCCCCCGTAGAAGTTGCGGGCCCCTGGCCTATGTGGAATGCCATTCTGTGATTTGGAGGGGGAGGAGGGGGCTTTGAGGGGGGGGTACTGTCACGGTTCATGCCGCGGTCCCTGCCTTGGACCGTCGGCCTGTCCGTGCCTGCCATGTCTCTGCTGGGGCTCCCTGTGCAGGGGTCCCAGCAGCCTGTGTTCTGCTATGTACTTGCCTGTCCTGTCCAGTCTTGTTGCTTCCTGGGTCCTGTCTGTGCACTGTGCCTCCTAAGGCGTGCGCGCGGCAGCTTCCTGCCTATTTATAGTTTCCTGTTCTGTGCACCTTCCTCTTCACCCCTGACCTCTGGCTATAAGAGGAAGTTCTTGTCTCTACTCTGGGTCAGTTCATTGCAGTCTGTTGCTGTGTCCAGCTGCTTCCCATCTTGAGCTCCTGCCAGCATCTCAGGTCTGCTGTTGGAGCCTTTAACCCCTGAGATGCTGGTCCAGTGTCTTTGTCATCTGAGCTCCTGGCCGTCCGTCCGTCGTGTCTGTGTCTCCTGTATCCTGCCGTGTTCCTGTATGTGCTCTCCTGTTCCTGCTGTGTTCCCTGGTCTGTACCTGATGTGTTACCCGTCCAGTTCCTGCCGTATCCTGTGGTGCTATGTGTACGTTTAACCCTCCTGTATCCTGCTGTACATGTTCCTGTGTTCCTGTATTCCCCGCCTGGATTTCCTGTCTTGCACCCGGCTGTCACCGCAGGTAGCCACGTCAGGGGTAGTGACCTGGGGGTCCCGCAGCCAAGTCCATTCCGCTTTGCGGCGGGCTCTGGCGAAGACCAGGGGCCCCTTAGACTCCACTCCCTGGCGTGGTCCTCCAGCTACCACCTCGCCTGCGGTGATCACAGAGGATCCACACCCAGATGTCGGCGGTCGGCGCCTCGGCATACGTCTGTCAGCGCCGCACCGTTACACAAGGCTTCACCACCTCTGCCGAAGACAACTCCCTGTCTATTACATCATCTACCAGTCCAGATACTCCTGCTCTTCGGCGTTCATGGTGCCAACAGTCGTTCACCGAGACGATTGCCAAGAGACAGCAGTATGCGTCTAGCCATCTCTAAGTGCAGAAGCTGACCATGCTCTTGTCCAAGTTGTGGTACTGCAGCCCCTCCCTTTTCAAGTGGGGGACTCTGCACCATTCATGAACTGGCAGGAAATTGGCATTAAACTTCTGCTATTGTAATGACATGGGTAGTGGCTCCTTGGACCACGCAAGGGGTTGGTAGCGGCCACGCCAGGGAGCGGGGTCTAAGTAGGTCCCGGTTTTCACCAGAGCCCGCCGCAAGGCAGGATGGACTTTCTGCGGCGGGAGTCCTACCAGGCCGCTACCTCTGGCGCGACTAGCTTGCGGTGGCAGCCGAGGCGCAGCAATTGACCGAATCGTAAGACAAAACTTGTAGTCAAAGTTTAAGCCAACAGGTCAGGGCAGGCGGCGGAGATTCGAGGTCAGGTAACGTAGCAGAAAGGTCAGGTACATGGGCAGACAGGAACTGATGAACAGGGTTTAATTTACGAACAGGAATAAATATATTAATAGGGGGAAATTAATGAACAGGAATACATTTATTAACGGGGGAAATTATTGAACAGGGGGAAATTGATGAACAGGAATAAATATATTAACAGGGGGAAATTATTGAACAGGGGGGAATTGAAGAACAGGAATAAATATATTAACAAGGGGAAATTTATGAACAGGGGGAAATTGATGAACAGAGAAAGGCAATTAACAGGTTTTCGATTCGATAGTCGATATCGGCAATTATCTGCGATTTCCGATAGTCGATAACAGATTATCGCCGATGACCATTAAAGTCTATGGGAGAGAAACAACACCTTTCTTAACCCAAACAGGGCTGGAGAAGGGAATAACACCAAACACAAGGGTACGTGCTAAATTTGGCAAACAATTGGTTATAAAGTTACAGAAAAAAAGTCACAGCCATTATATCCCTGTCTTGTCCAGATGACCCTTAAAACCAAAGACCCACAAATTAAAAAATGTCAGAAGGCAATTAATATAAAACCATCATTTTACTTGAATGGAATTGGGTTATCCTGTCCTGGGCCACAGCATGAGCCCAAACAGCATGGACCCCCAGATTAAAAAGTGAGGAAAAAAGGGTCTCTGAACCACCATTTTAGTTGAACTGGACATTGACTATATCTGTTGGACCCCAATATGACCATTAAATCTGTCTGACCCACATTTTAAAAGTGACGGAAAAAGGGTCTTTGAACCCCATTTAGTTGAATGGGAATTAACATACCTGTCCTGGGCCACAGTGACCCCCAAAACCTGCATGCCCCCCGTTTAAAAAAAGTGGGAAAAAAGGGAGTATTTCAACCCTTTTTTGTTGAATGGACATTGCTATCCTGCCCTGGACAGCAGCATGCCCCAAAAAAGCACGGTCCCTTTTGCCCTAGCAGAAAATTTTAAAATAAGAAATTTAAACTATTTAAAACAAACTCGTTTTCTATATGCTGCTGTGCTAGAGTCTTCCATTCCACTGGGAATTTTCCCACCGTGACATTAGAAGGGAAACAAAAAAAAAAACGTATCCCCAGTGGTTAAAGGCCTGCTTCGAAAATTTTGATCAAGGCGGGTGAGGCGTAAACTGGATCCGCGGGTTCAGCGGGTAGGGGGGACAGTGGGTGTGGTGGGGGGAAAGGGTGGCATCCGTTTTATTAAACACGAGGTTCAGCTGCGGGGCCCCCGATTTAAAGGGGGTGCGGTGGGCCCCAGGTTGGGTCCGCACCCATTAACATGTAAAAAATTCCCTTTGACGCCCAATAAAAAAGTCATGTGAAGTTTAGTGGGGAAGCAGAAGTTGAGCTAAGACTCCAGCCTTCCCAGTACCCCTAAAGCCCCGTGTAGCGTTTGAAAAATTTCTGCCTCACGGAGCGCTTGCCCCTCCGTTTGGTGCGACCAAAATTTGGGTTCATTTGGGGGAAAGCTGGTGGGTTTACGCTCCCGTTTCCCCAGTGCCTTTTTCTTGGCATTGTTTTTCGTTTTAATCAAGTGTTGGAGGACATTTTTCTTTTTTGGGGTGGCGAATGTGCCCTCCCAGTCCCCCTT
The DNA here is from genome assembly GCA_025379985.1 of Phyllomedusa bahiana. NCBI lineage: Eukaryota > Metazoa > Chordata > Amphibia > Anura > Hylidae > Phyllomedusa > Phyllomedusa bahiana. The sequence goes on along the minus strand of JAODAL010056269.1, from coordinate 19,867 downwards.
TAAAACCCTTCCCGTTCCTGTGCCCCCTTGTACAATTTGAGGAATATTTTTTATAGTATTTTTTTGTGATTTAAAGCTAGAAAACACAGTTAAAAAAAGGATGGAATCCACCCCGTCTTTTTTTCTTTTTTTTTTATTGTATTTTAAAAAGGGTTGTCCTACAGGGATTGTTTCTATGTTAAAAATCTTGCAAAAACAAATCCCTTTTGAATTGTGTCCATTAAAAAGTGTCCCCCTATTCCTGTTTTTGACAGCATCATCCCCCAAATTTCAAAACATCCCTTGAGACACTGTTGACAATTGTGAAGAACAAATGTCTGTTAGAAACCACATTTTTTATAATAGGACCAGTAGTATAGCTTTATTTCACAGCAACATGCCCCAAAAATTCAAAACATGACCCTTTGGCCACTCTTGAAAATTTAGTGAAAAACAAATGTCTGTTAGAAACCACATTTTTTTTAAATAGGACCTGTAGTATAGCTGGATTTCACAGCAGTATGACCCAAAAAATTATAAAATTGACTTCTCAGCCACTGCTAAAAACTGTGAGGGAGAAATGCCACTTAGAAGCCTCATTTCTGTTCCAAAGGACCTTGATTATAGCTGTATCTCACAGCACCATGACCCCAAAAATTCATTGACAGTGCGTTTGTCTGTAATGACTCATCCAGCTGTGCTGAAGGTCCGCTCAGATATGACGCTGGCTGCTGGGCAAGGCAACACCTCTATGGCGTGGCTAGCGAGCTTGGGCCATTCATCCATTTTGGATACCCAGAAGTCGATTGGGTCTGGAACATATCCAAAAACATCGGTGTTGAGACGGAGATAGTCGTGCACCATGATCTTAAGCCGGTCTCTGTGTGTCCTATATGTGCCCTGCATTACATGCGTTGGTGAAGTGGTAAATAAGGATTGCCAGAGTTCACCCATTAGGCTTCTGCCAAAATGATGGCTGCTGCTGCTGCCGCTGCGGCTACTTGGCACTCTGCTGCTGTCACGTTACTGATGTTGTTCCACCATGACATTTGAAAAACGGGAAGCAGACGCAACAGATGTCTCCAGTTGATCAATGAGCGCGGTCTCCAATTCCTGTATTTTACTCTCTATTTGGGTGGGTTGAAGAAAAGTGCTGAGTTTTGCTTCGTACCGGGGATCGAGGAGTGTGGCCACCCAATAACTGTTGTTCAGTTTGATGGCCTAAATGCGAGGATCATGTTGGAGGAAATGGGGAGCATCCAAGCACTCATGTGAGAGATGTAGCCTTCATTTCCCAAGCCTCTGGATCGAGGGGCACTAGCAAACTGATCATCCTCCTCCGCCTCAAATCCGTGTCAACCTCTTTCCAAGACAGGGACATCGGTAACGTCGGTGTCCAGGAATACCTCCTCCTCCTCCGCTTCCTCCAGCACAGCTTCAGCACAGCCCTGACTTTGCCTCAAAATGCTTTTCCTGAGAGTGAGGCATCCCCTTTTGCACTAGCCCTGGACCCCAAACCACTGCCTAATGAATACTGATAAAGTTGTGAAACTGTCGGGCCTTCTGGATTCGACGGAGAGAGAGGCTCCGTGTCCGCATCTTTGTCCATCTCCTGCTCCATCGCTGGTGGGACCTGATGTTTCAGAGTGTCCAACGATCGTTCCAAAACTAAGATCACCACAATGCTCATGCTGACCAGGGCATTGTCTGCACTGACCATTTTGGTGGATTCTTCAAAACTGGCAAGGATGGTGCAGAGCTCTTTCACCTGCCTCCACTCTCGGTGGCTCAACACCCCAAGGTTCGCACTGCTGCTTGTCAGGCCATGTGTCACTTCGTACTGCGTAATGGCATTGCGCTGTTACCACAAACGCTGGAGCATGTGGAGGGTGGAATTCCCGCGTTTTTGACTGTCAACAATGAGTGGTTGACGGAAAGGCGAGCTGACGCTGCAACGCAGCCGGCGGGACTGAAGCAGGGTTTCGAACGGCGGAAGTGTGAGCTCAGACCTCGGGGGCCTTCCTCAGTAGGCAGTCCAGACCCGGGTACGCTTTAGAATTTTGGACCACAAGGTTCATGACCGTGTGCCAGGCAAGGGATGTGCTCCGCCTACCGATCTTAAGGGCGGCCAGGAGGGTTTCGCCGTTATCGCACACCACCTTGCCTGGCACAGGTTCTTGTCACCCAGCCCGCGTTCAGTCCTCGTTGCGGAGAGCCGTCCCAGCTCCTGACCCGTTTTGTTGACGGTCTCCAAGGCAGATTAATTTCAACACGGCCTGGTTTCTATGGGCACGTGATTTCTACCAGTGGACCTTGGGGGAAAGAAAACCCCGACCATCCCTGCGGGTTTTGAAGAGCGTGCGCCGAGCCTGAGAGCCACCGTTACCACCAGAGACATCCACCCAGCTCACCCAGTAAGCTGTCACAGAGATATAGCGGCCTTGGCCATGCTTACTAGTACAAGTATGGATGGTCAGATGGACTTTGCCAGACACAGATGCAATCATCGCGCTTGAAATTTTAGATGACGTGGCTGGCCAGTGCATGGACGGCTTTTCTGGAAAAGAAATGCCTGCTCGGCATCTGGTATTGGGGGAAGGCAAGTGCCATGACGTGGCGGAATCCATCTGTGTTTCCCCCATAGGAAAAAGGGAACATTTCCAAGGCCAAAGCCTGGCAATGCTGACATTCAGGCTTTTGGCTTCGGGTGGTTTGGGTTAAAGTGTTTTTTTCTGCTCCCAAACCTGGTAAAACAGAAGGGTGGGTGTAGGGCTGGCCGCTGTACAGTGTGCAGGTCAAACTGGTGGAAAGCGAAGGGGTAGGATGGGTCTCTGGTGGTGCAGGTGGTACTCGGGCGACGGTGGATGGTTAGGCGGAGGCTGATCCTTGATCATGTCTCTGAGAGACATGGGCAGCTGAGGAACGCTTGGTCGTGGCAGAGGAGGAGGAGTGGAAACGAGGGTGTGACAGTGGTTGGAAGCCGGGATTTGGGGTGGCCTTTTTTGGCCAAGTGTTCCCTCCATTTTTAACTCATGCATTATGCATGTGACTAGACATTTTGGGTTTGGGGGTTAAACACCTAAGATTCTTCCCTCTACTGATGTGTTTACAGCAAAGGTGGCATATGACATCGCTGGCTGAATCAGAGGCTTGCTCGAAAAAGGCCCAGGCTTGAGAGGTCCTGGATCTTTTAGACAGCGATAAGCGAGGAGCGGTGTTTCCGCTGATCGTGGCTGGGGGAATAATCTCAGCGGATTTTGTGCGACCGCCCTCTCCCTTTTTTGAGGCGGGACCGTACTGACACTACCCCATCGTCTTCCTCTTCGTCCAGTGATGAAGCGCTCGCAAGCAAATTCTGCTGACAAGACCACGTTGGATCCGCAATGTCGTCATCATCATCATCAACATAGGTGACTTCCTCGTCCTGACATTCTGCATCCTTAAGCTGCGGGCTACAAGCAACCGGCAATGCCAGGCGTTGCCGACCGCTCGGGGTTTGTGGCGAACTGACCGGCTTCCTTCTCCTCCTCTGATGGCATCAGCAATTGGGCGTCAGAGCAGACAAAATCATCCTCTTATCCTCTTGATCTTTTGAAATGCCTTCTGACCCCAACCGCATTTTGTCATCAAAGAGGTCTTCAGAAAATGGATTATCCACAGTGGTGGGTACACGAGTTGACATTTGGCTGCCTTCGCTTCATGTTGGACGGATGCTGATGATGACGACATTTGTGGTCGTGACTGGGAGGACGAGAAGGTAAGTCTGCTGGATGCAGGTTGCATTAACCACTGAAGAACCGATTGGCGACGCTGTTCGTTACTGAGATTCACAGCGCACCGACCCAGCGATGACAGACCTAACGGTCCTGCAACCGACGATCCGCTGGCTTGCGTGTTGTCACCAGCACTGGAAGGAGCACCTTCTCTCGTACCTCTACCTCTATGTCCTTAACCCCTCTTTGCTGGCTTACCACCTACATTTCGCTCCATGTTCAGAAATATACAAATTTAAAAAGGTATGGAAGAGTTTTTGACAGTCTCTTATTGAAAGACGGCAAATCACAGCTATTCTTAAAACCCTCTAATTTCCTACATCCAACTAGGATTAGAAACAAATTTGTTTCTAGCGAATACCTGTGAAATGTGGTCTGGTGGAAGAACCATAAGACAAAATCAACAGTGTTCTTCCTTCAGTTCCAGGGATTTACAACTGCCCAGTAGGACTAGGAATTGATGGTTTTCAACAAACTGTCATTGCGCTATCTGCGCCAAACTGAGATTCACCGAGCGTAATAAAACTATTCAAAAGTTACACGGATGAGAAATTGCATTTTTTGAAGCAATGACACACGAGAACAGTTACTAGAAAATTTCTGTATCCTAATTTAAGAACAAGGTGGCTCTTTAAACCAAACTGGGCCGCACCAAAGTGCAATACAGCTATTTTAAAGTTATACGGATAAGAAAAGATTGTTTTTGCACTAATGAAATACACCAGCAGTTACTATTAAATTTCTGTATCCTAATGTAAGTACAAAGTGGCTCTTTGAATAAAACTGGGCTGCACCAAAGGGAAAAACAGCTATTTAAAATTTATACGAAGAAAAGGTGGTTTTTGCACCAATGAAATACACCAGCAGTTACTAGAAGATTTCTGTATCCTAATGTAAGTCCAAGGTGGCTCTTTGAACAAAACTGGGCTGCACAAAATAAAAGGTACAATTTCACCTCAGGTGCGAGTTGTGCTGGGCAAAAAGTGGAAAAAAAAAATGCCATTTCAATGCAGGTTCAAAGCAGAGTCTGGGCTGCACAATATACACCCTCCTTTCAAAAGCCTGCCTGCCTGTCTGTGTTCGTATTGAGAGAGACCTAGCACACATCCTGCTCTAGTGAGAGACACTGAAACACTGATGCTGAACAGGAAATGCTGTTCTATGCAAAACGATGTCATTTGATTTTTCCAGCCAATGACAACCATACACATCACAGTCATGACATCGCACACCCAGCTCACCCTGCTCTATTCTCTAAGCTGATTTGCTGGCCGCCAAAATGACAGGAAGTGCCGAAAATGGCACAATAGTAATAGATTTTCTGCAGATTGTCACCTCAAATATCGCGTGATCGGAAATTTCCGATCAGCCTAAAAATCGTGCCGATTTCAACTTTGTCGATTATAATCGCTCAACCCTAGTTTTGATGTTCCAAGTAGACAGGAGTATTCCCCTGGGCGAATGAAGTCCCACACGGGAGGAAATGCTCAATCTGGTTGTTCAAGTCCTACACCCATCTGCAAGACATTCTAAAAAGGGCCAGGAAACTTTGCATGCACTTCAGCCGTTCTTACACGCCCAAGCACACCCTCCTTAAGCTGCAGTGGCAACCGGCCTCCCCCAACAAGGCTGATGTATGGGCATTTCCAAACAGTGGAATTCCAGCCTCCATATGTTTAACGACTCTATGAACAGAGAAAGGCTATTAATGGTTTATTGATGAACCCAAGCGGACAGGAGTACATCCCTGTTTAATTTTAATGTTGGCCAGTGGCAGCTCATGCGTGTCACCTGTCGTTTGCTCAGGCCCTTTCATGCGGACACGTTATTTGTCAACCCGCCAGAACTACGAGATGAATAACGTCATTCTATTGCTTCATTTCACGGACAGCGGTAGTGGATCCACTGGACCACCGCAAGTGATGGCAATAGCCATGCCAGGGAGCGGACTCTAAGTAGGTCCCGGTTTTCACCAGAGCCCGCCGCAAAGCGGTATGGACTTGCTGCGGCAGAAGTCTACCAGGTCGCTACCCCTGATGTGACTTGCTTGCGGTGGCAGCCGAGGTGTAGCATGGTACTAAATCGTAAGGCAAACTCGGAGTCGGGGACAGGCGGTAAGGTCAGGACAGGCGGCAATGGTTCGTGGTTGAGGGACGAAGGCAAGAGGTACGGTACACGGATATGACAGACGAGGCTGAAGGGAAACGCTTTCTCTATAAGCACTAAAGATTATTATTAGTATTATTTATTTTAAAGTCTTGGAGGCGGTTGTGAGAGGAGCCTTTTCCATTACAAATGCAGCTGAAGAATTTCCACAGCTTTCAAAATCTGGACACCTAGATAATAGTTCAGCAAACTTTTCCTTTATCACCTGTGTTATCTGTTCATGAACAAATGAACGTTTATCAACTTGAGTTCTTAAACCACTTGAAATCTGTGTGGATGTAATTTGTTCCACCGGTAACAGGGGAGGGCCTCCAGAAGGACTTGTGTTTTTACTTTCTGTAAGTTGGACATACGATTCAAATTCTTCATTTTGAAGAAGTTCATCCAAAGCCAGTTTTGCAGCATTTGCTTTTGCTTCTTTTTTGTTCTATCCCATTCCAGTTTTGTACTGAATTCAATCAACAATGGCACAAAACGCAAAATAAGCACCTAAAACATTCCCTGTAGTTATGGTCTCCTTCAGTTCAAGTTCCATACGCTGCATTGAACAAACTGGTGTAACGCAGAAACTGGATTCAAACCATCGCGTTTATACTTCATGTGTCTTTGATCGTCACTGCTGTCCTCAATGGTCTTGGTATGCAGAGGCTGACCACTCGCCAAAAAACCTCCCATGCCACTCTCCACATCAATAATGCAAGAAGCAGGGGATGTCTGCCCCACCTCTTCGTTGCCAAGTAGCTGCTGACTGTCCTCAAATTTTTCATCCTCGCTGTATAGTGGCGCTGAGCCCAGACCACATACTAGTTTTCTGGCTGAGGGACCCGAACGGGACAGAGGCGGGTTGAGGGCAGGTGAGGGCCGCTGACCTGTTCCCGGGCCATGCCAACTAAGAGTTGTATCTGATGAACCCACCGACTGTTGGCTAGGGTTGTCAGATGTCATCTGGGTTGAAGGTGATGACCTACTCCACCAATCAAGAACCCTTGGGTTGCTGATCAACACACGGCCGCTACATGACACAGGCAGTTCTGGCCTCACCGAGTGACCTCTGCTGCGATGTCCCCTTACTGTGCTGTGACCTGTGCCTGCCTGCTCCAGGAATGTTTGTGCCACTGCCACTATCATGTGAAGAGCCTGCCACCTCTCTGTCTGACATACTGTTTGTTCAAAAATTTGCAGACTCTCTTTAATGAAGATATCTGTATATGATAAATATACGCCCTGTATTTGACTCCAAATGAACACACTAACAAGCTTGGGTAACCCTTGGATATACATTGCGCTCCACAAATGGCCAGGAAAAATTTACTTATATGTGCTTTTTAAAAACACCGTGTATTTTACTGAATATAAAAGCACAAACAGGCTTAATTAACCTTTGGATATAAATTATGCTACAGGAAAAATTTTGTCTTTTGCATTGAAAAACACTGTTTATTTTACTGACTACAATAGCACAAACACGCTTAATTAATGTCACGGGGCTCGGCGCCGCGGCACGCTGCGGCCGTCCCCCTGCGCTTACGGGGTCCGGCGCGGGTGCCGCTGCTGCCCACAGCCCGTGTCCTTCTCTCCCTGCCCAGGAAACCCCGTACTTGCCAGTCCCCGCTCCTGTGTCCGGCTCTAACAGCCGCCGCGTGCGTACCCGCTGCTTAGGGCACGCGCGACGGCTGGTCAGGATTTAAAGGGCCAGTGTCTCAGTAATTGGTTATTGCTGGGCGCTGGTCCTATTTAAGGAATACGCCCCCAACACTTCCTGCCAGTTCGTTGGTGTGCGTTAGCAAGTCTTGAGAGTGTTCTAGTCCTGTCTGATTATCCGTGTACCAGTCCGTTCTGCTACGTTTCCTGACCTTGCCTGTTTGCCGCCTGCCCTGACCGTCTGCCCGTCTCTGACCACGAACCTCTGCCGCCTGCCCTGATCTCCTGCCTGTCCCTGACTACGTCTCTGGATTACGATTCTGTACCACGCAGTACCCCGGCCGCGATCGCAAGCAAGTCACGTCAGGGGTAGCGACCTGGCTGTCTCACGCCGCAGCAAGTCCATCCCGCGGAGCGGCGGGCTCTGGGGAAACCCGGGGGCTACTTCGACTCCGCTCCCAGGCGTGGCTTAACTATCATCGCTTGCGGTGGTCCAGCGAATCCACCCCCACATTACAATTAACCTTTGGATATAAATTATGCTACAGGAAAAATTTCGTCTTTGGCGTTGAAAAAAACCCTTTATTTTACTGACTACAAAAGCACAAACGTGCGCAAAAGAAATGAGCAGCAAAAAATTAACTGGTATGTGGATTGTAAAAACGCAGTTTCTTTTACTGACTACAACAGCAAAAACAGGCTTAGATAATCCTTAGATATTCATTGTGCTCCAGAACTGAGCAGATAGCATTAAAATGTATATGCAGCTGAATTGGACGCACACTGGACTTCAATTCCAATACCCCACAAAATCAAAATTATAACGGAAGAGGAGCAGTCTCTGAGAAAAGCTGTGAAGCCCCCCCAACAATTGCTGTATAAAAGTAATTTATTTTGTGTGAGATCTCAGCTACTGCAGCTGCAGCAGCTATAGCACAGCACAGAGAGAGGAGTGTGAGCTGCCAACGTTGCGTCCGGACTTGTATAGTGCGGTGACATCACAAAATCCCGGCGGTCTCTGATTGGCTTCATCTCTGCACATGTCATTGAGGATGTTCCTTTCTTCCTACCAGAGTTCTTTGCCCCATGTAACGCCATGTGCTTGCATTAAAAACACACTTTGTTCCCGCGAATTACCCCAAACTTCGACTTCGTTCAGAACCGAAGTTTTCCTGAAATTCTAAAAGAAGTCCACTTAGTTAGAATCAATTCGCCCATCTCTAATTGGGAGTTTGCATGGGGGGGAGACACAGGTGGAAACATGGTAGAAAAGTGAGGTGTCTAAGTTGTTTGGGTTGTACATTCAGCAGGAACAAGTAGTGGCCAGGAGATGTCACCATGGAGGTCTGGCCCAATGGAGAAGAAAAGGGGAAGTGAATTACTCCAGTCATAGAGGATGTCTCCTGTAAGTTCCTGGATGTAACTGCACTGTAATCACTTATCATATGATTAGCCTGTGTACACTTGTATCTCCCACTGTATGTTTACTATATGGAGGTAAATGTGATCTTAAACTAATGGTTCATATTCAGTAACAGTATGGTGGTATTATTCAGTCACTTTATGGTGGTGATGATGTCAGTATTATTTGGTTCTGGTATATTGTTGTTATTGGTGATATTGATCTTGATGTACTAGTTTGGTCAGTAATATTATGTTGCTATTAGTCACTATATAGTAGAGACATGCAGTGATAATGTGACAGCATTTTTTGGCCCTTGTGCTGACCCACAGAATAGAGATAACATGACAATTTAACTGTACGGTGTAAACTGCAACAAAAACTTAAAGGGGTTTTGCCAAGAAGTTAGTTCCTTACCTAACAGGCTGATACTACCCTCTTGAGACTTGAAAAAGGGGCGTTGTATTTCTGTGTTTAAAATCTCCTCTGTGATGTCATCACTCCACTTCCCATGCATGTTCCTGATACTCAGTCTCTGTAGTTGAGCAAATCTTGTTTTGCTAATTCACAGAGGAGAACTGTATTGTGCACAAGCTATATGCGTTTTATTTCTCCCTCTTATTTGCTTAGGAGAGAAGATAAGCTCTCAACAGGCAGCCTTCTTTCATTCCTTCAGGAATGGCTGCAGGAGGAGAGGGAGGGGGGCTGAGCAGAGAGCCAGGGATCATCTACATGTTTACTCAGATAATTACATTACAACCAGTGGATTCTCTATAGAAAAAACACAGGCTCTTTCTCCCCAGTCCCTTCAAAGCTCGTTCATGTTACCTGCCATCAGATAAGAAGTGCAAACAACGCAAGCATGTCCAGATCAGCTCCTGTCAGCTCCTGGTCGTATCTAATGTAAACTGTCAGGAAACCAAGGGCATATAAGGAAGGCTGTAGATCTCAGAGGCTTCACTTTTTTGATTACATATGTTTGTAAAAGTGATTAAATACCCATTTTGGAGGATCCCACGTCAACATTAGATCGTGGCAAAACCCCTTTAACATTTTCTTGGTGGTTGGGGGACACAGGCTTTGACTGTATGAGGCCCTGAAATTTCTGATGGCATCCCTAGTAGCGGGGCTCAAGCTGAAGTTTTGCACCAGGGCCCCTGGGCCTTAAGCTACCCTCTCTATCTATGCCCTGAAACTCAATCAAACTTTTTGGATGCATTTGTCATGAATTTTTTCATTACTTTGGGTCGAGCAACAGAAAATCTTTTAATGAGAGTGGAAACATGCCCTGACCAATATTCTAGTTGTCGTGGTAAATATTTACGAATTTGCTTTCTGTACTCTACTGTAATAGTAGCATGTCTCTGAGCAATTATTGTTTAAGATTTGAAAAAGTGTCAGGCTGATTATCTCTCCACCTTTACTAATGCCAAAGGAATGCTGTATGAAAGAATTTAACCTTTCCATATACTGTTCTGTGTGTTACAATTTAATTATGGTACAAAAAGGGAAAATAAGGTTGAAAGGATTATAATAAGGCTTGACTCACATGCTGTCTAGCACTACTACGTATATTCTTTGCTATATGGCTTTTATCTATAACTTTAACTCCTTACTAACATATGACGTTGCTACTTATATCTAGGGGTGCAGAGAGTATATTGATCCCACCGTGTTTCACAGATGTTAGTGTTAGGCTGTGAAAATGTAACATTTAATTTTTTCCCAATAATATACGGTTTTGGCTGAAAATGTTTAATTTTCACAAGGAATCCTGGAAAAAAGGACTCCAAAATTTGTTGCACAATTTCTTGCAAGTTTGGCAATACCCTATATGGGGGTGCAAACTGTTGTTTGGGAACATGACAGTGCATACAAGCGAAGGAAGCGCTATTTGGCATTTGGAACGCAGAATTTGATGGGTGCTATGTTGCATTTGAAAATACCCCAAAGTACCATAACATTTGAAAACTAGTAGAAGTCACCCCATTTTGGATTCAACACCCCTCAGGGAACTCAGGGGTGTATTGTGCATTTTGGGTCCACAGGTGTTTTTTGGCATTGGACCGTAAACATGGAAACAAAAAAAAAATTCAGCCATTTTATTTTTACAGAGTTCGCCATGCAGTATAAAAGACATGATAACTTTACTATGTGGGTCAGCACAATTACAACAATAGCAATTCTATATAGTGTTTCGCTACTTTTACACAATAGAAACATGCTTCTAAAAAACTTCGTTTTTATGTCACACAGACTGACATGCATAACTTTTTTCGTGTAAGGCGCTAAGGGCTTATTTTTTGCAGGGTGAGTTGCTGGTTTTAATGGTTCCATTTTGGGGTTCATATAAAGGTTTGTTTGCTTTTTATCAACGATTTTGGGTGCCAGGATGAACAAAATACAGCAATCCTGGTAGTGTTTTTTAATTTTACTTTTTACAGCAGTCACCGTGTGGTATACATAACATGTTAACTATAATCAGCAGGTGGATACAATAACATCGATACACAATTTATAATTTTTCATATTTACTGCTTTTACACAGAAAAGACACTTTTTTTGTATTGCCATAGTCTTAAAGCCATATGTTTATTTTTCTGAGTACAGAGCTGTGTACGGGTTTGAGTAGACAATTTCATAGGTACAGGGGGACATGACTTTTTCATCTTCTTCAAATCCAATTTTTTGGGAGGCAGGATAAAGAAAATACCACAATCCTGGTAGTGTTTTTTTATTTTTTACCATGCAGTATACATGAAGCCTTTGTTAGGGTTGGCATAGAAGCCATCAGCACCAAGAGATCTCTTGGTGGTGGTGCTGATGGAGACATAGGGAGCTTCCCCCTCGGTCTTCTCTTTAGCCTCCACGGTCACCGGTGAGCTCCTGTCCTGGCCAACACAGCACAGGGCCAGCTGTAATACACAACTGGTTCCATGCTATGATTGTGCAATCTCCACTTGTGAGCCTGCAAGATCTCCATGACGTACCCATATGTAAATTTGCAGGAAAACCTTCCGACTATGACGTATGGCTACATCAAATGTCAATAAGGAGTTAAAAATGGAAAGAGACACAATGGAAAACTGTTCTGTGGTTAGATGAATCACAATTTCAAAATCTGAGCAGTTTATAGAGTTTTTAGAACAACATCTGCTCCCATCCAGATAAAGTCTCTTTCAAGGCCTTGAATATTTCAGTAAGATAACACTAAACTATATATTGCATCCATCACAACAGCATGTTTGTTGTCTGAAGAATCTGGGTGCTGAATTGGCTTGTCTGTAGTCCAGATCTTTCACTAATAGAAAACTTTTGGAGCAATATGAAATGAAAAATCCAGCACATATGATCCATATGAGAATAGGACAACGTTGCTCTTTCAAAACTCCAGTAATTGGTCTCCTCACTTATCAGACATTCACAGACTGTTAGAAAAAGAAGAGGGGATGCTACACAATGTTAGACAAGGTCTGTCCCAACCTTTTTGAGATGTATTCTTTGTTATGTTGTGAAAAAAATATGACAATAAAAGATTTTCAAATCATTGTATTCCTGTTTCCTTTACATTTTACACACGGTTCCAACTTTTTTGGAATAAGGGTTGTATATATGAAGGTTGTGTAAAGTGGTGATATTCAATGGTTTTACAGAAATATACTAAGACACAGTACTGCTACTTAAGGTGGCCATATATTACACTACAGTTACATCCATTGACTCACAGGTGACGTCTTCTCTGATAAGTCATTCACTTTCCATTTTCCACACTGCCATAGTGTCTTCTCCTAACCCCAACTCGTCACTGCAGAATTTACCACACAAACATTTTAGATGTCTTACTTTTCCAGCACCTCTATACTACCTACCTACTGGGGGTTTTATATGCCTTCCTACATAGGGAAGGTGACCCATACACACAGGAACCCACTTTCCTATGATAGAAAAGCTGGGTGCCTGCTGTAGGTGATGGGAAGTAACTCATAGTTCGGATATAGGCCCTCACTAGGTAGGGAGGTGTATTGGTCTCCTCAGTTGGTAGGTGGTTATATAGAACCTCCAGTAGGCAGGTAGGTATATAGGTCTTTTCAGTAGGTAGGAAGGTATATATCCTTTTGTAGGTATATAAGTCCCATTAGTAGATGGTAGGTATATAGGTACCCTTGGTAGATAGGTATATAGGCCCCCTCAGTACACAGACAGATATATATGGCCCCCTGTAGGTATCTTATATAGCCCCCAGGGTAGAGAGATAGGTATATAAGTCCCCTGAGTAGTTAAGTATATACCTCCCTGTCACGTACACACTTACCAGTGCATGATGTGGGGGCCACTGTAAAGGGGTTAATTTATTTGCACTCAGCTTCTACTCAGGTGGCAAACTGAGCAGGAATCAAACCCCAGCACAGTTCAGGCACTCCAAAAATATATCCTGCCACTACTTTCCCAAGGTGGGAAAGGAACTCCATCACCCACAAAACACAAACACCCACTGTCACGTCAAAGGAGGTGCAGTGGGCCCTGACAACCACCCAGCCCACTGTCCCTGCCTACTTGGCGTGCTGCCCTAGGTGGCAGACCCCAACTGGACGACAAGCCCTACGCTACTTCGTGCAGGGCCGTCGGGGAAACGCGAAGTCAACAGTCGGGGTCGCTAACGGTCGGGAACGCCAAAGCCAAAAAACGGGAACCAGAAGAGAAACGGATAACAAGCCAAGGTCAAACACTAGTGGTCACGCGGTACAAAACGGAGGACAAGATCGAGGTCAAGTAACAAGCCGAGGTCAAATACTAGGAAGACAATCACAATAAACACAGGGGAAAAACACAGGGAACCCTATCACAGGCAATGCCTGACAGAACTGAGCCAGTTTAAAAGGTTTTCCTGGACACCGCCCCAGCAGCTGATTGGTGCGACATCCGGGCCCTCTAATTGGCCTGAGTGACACACCCCTTGTTGGGAGAGGCTGCAGAGATGTCACTCCTGAGCTCCCGAGCAGCACCTCTCCCAGGGTGTGGGCCCAGCTCAGATGGTTTAACCCTTGCCGGACGTTGCACCAGCGAAAGGAAGGTGCCTGGCCGAACGTTTTCGAAAAAGTACCCCCCCTTTTAGGAGGGGCCACCGGACCCTCACCTGGTTTGGGTCTCTCTGGGTGAGCATCATGGAATTCCCTGATAAGAGACCTAGCATGTATGGACCTAGCAGGAACCCCCGACCTCTCCTCAGGACCGTATCCCTTCCAGTGGACTAAGTATTGTAATGAGCTTTGCACTCTGCGAGAATCCACAATTCGAGCAGCCTCATACTCCAACTCCCCCTTAAGGCCATGTTCACACGGCATAATTGCGGGGCGTAATTACGCCCCGCAATTACGCCGTGTGTACGGGGGCGGGGCGGGAGCGGGGGGCCAGCACCTCGCCGGCCCATAGACTATCATTGCTAGCGGCGCGCATACGCCGCTAGTAAATGACGTGTCACTTATCTCCCCCCGCGGGGTATCCGCCGAGTGAGGAGAGGAGACGTAATCCACAGTTCTCTATGAGAACTGGGGGGATTACCGTAATGACTGGGACGTATTTCAGCCCGTAATTCGCGCAGTCCCCCGCAAATTACGGACTGAAATAAGTGCCCAAATAAGCCGTGTGAACATTGCCTAACTCTAAATGTAGGATGGGGTTTTAAAGGTGGGATAACAGATGGCACGTACCTTTTCAGGCGAGAACAGTGAAACACATTATGTACCCGGAACCCAGAGGGTAACTTGAGACACCCACCACTCTAGATTGGAGTTCTTTGGACCAGTTTTTTCAGTCTCTGGGGATCATATATTTTGAACCAGACTAAACATCACTTACAGAAACTCAGCTCTTGAATATACGTCAGGGAAAAATATTGGAGTTCTGCAAGTGGTGCATAACTGCTGGATAGTGTGACCCAGAGTTAAAGGCCCTGTTAACACATGGCCTACTATCTGACGCCATTGAAGATATCTGAGTCAGTCACCCCAACCCCAGTACCTTAGAGCAGGCCATGGGTCTTTTGGTCCGCATCGACTGCAGGTTCTGAGAAAGAAAATGTTAGAACTCGACCATCCATCTGTGTTTGTGTCTTTCTTTTCCTCCCCTAAAAAAAATCTGTCTCTTTCCCTTTCAAATTGGGAGAGGAGCCTATGCAACTTGGACGCAAAAACCAGGAGGGAGTACCGCATGAAAAATGCCCTGTGTCTGCACTGTCAAAATTCTGGTCATTTTCTTCAGAATTGCTCCACTAAACCCAGGTCCTAGCCGGAAAAAGTGGTAGTGGTAGTCAAAGGAGCCATTATAAAGTATATTTGCCGTTGTCCTTATTTTATTTTCTAGGTCTGTATCTGGGCAGGCCCTGATAGATTCCAGGGTGTCAGAGGCACGGATCACGGATGTGCCCATGTCTCTGCTATGCCCCTGGCACTGCACATATTTTCTGTTCGCACGCTCCATGCAGTGGTACTCGTGGGCATGGCTGTCTCTGCTGTGTCCTCAGTTCCCTGCACCTGCTGCTGCGATCATGTCTCCATGCAGGCCACGGTCCCTGCTGTGTCTCCTGTTTCTGTACTCACCTGGTCGCATTCCTGTGTGTGTCTGCATGTGCTTCCTTGTCTGGATTTAAAGGGGCAGTGTCCCAATTACCTGTCAATTAACTTACAACATTCTGCTTCTGTTCCTGCATATCTACTCCTGCTTTTCCTGCCATTGCACCAGTCTATTACTGGCTATGCGTGTTACTTCCTGCTGTTGCCTGACGTGGTAGATGGCAGTTAAAAAAATAACTTTTAATTAATCATTTAAAATATTGTTCACAAAATAATAAATTAATCCAAACCACAAATACAAAAACACCAATCCCTAAAAAATATCTCAATTAGAGTCTCTGGTTATATAGACTTTTCTCATTACTCACAGTTTGTTGACCCAGTAAATGTTTCAAATCCAGAAGAGAAACAAATCATAAATTCCCTAAACTTTCCCTATATTCATAGCTTCCTAGGTAATGGAGTGTTCGCCCCAAAAAGCACGGCCCCATGTAATAATGGCTCGCCCTACACTTTTCCCTGACTCTACAATAAGAGGTATATTCCCCAAAAATGGGCAATATAGCAAATAAGGCTTTCTTATTTAGCGATGATTGCTAGTACTATAGGGTGGTCCTGAGTTAGGGTCCATTGTTAGTAAAGAGTTTTTGCAGCACAGGCGCACAACAATGCCGAGTGACTGGCATGTAAGACTGAGGCCGGAAGTGAATGGTGATGTTACTTTCCATCTGGATCTGCTGTTGGTAATGAGCTATTCTAGCGTAAGTGCATAAGTAATGCCGAGTGATTGGGATAATAGTCTAAGGGCGAAGGTGAGTACTGACATCACTTCCGTTAGGGGAACTGGCACGCATGTGCATTTACACAAGTAAGGGCGTTAGTGATGGTAATTTCCGGGACTGACGCAAGATATCGACGCACTCTCCGCAAAAGCCTAAGGCGGTATGCGCAAGCGTAGTAGTGATATCTTCACACCATTCCAACAGGACACAGTGCACTGCGATTGGTGAGTAATTAGGGAAGAGGAGTGATTTGGCGTATAACTTTGGATATATAAGTATAAATGGTAAATCTAATGTGCCGCTTCACCAATCCATCAGTATTGGGAAGGACCCCATTGTGGGTTATTTGTGATCATTGCCATTTTATATAATTATATTAGAATATATATATATATATATAAAAATCTATATATGATATATTAATATATTATATATATTTATCCCCTGATGAACCCCATTGGATTGTGGAAGGGGGGAAACGCGTCGGGACGTGGCAGCTTTCTCTACCCATAAATAAGGAAGTCTGATTTGCTATACTGCACATTTTTTGGGAATATACCTCTTATTGTAGAGTCAGGGAAAAGTGTAGGGCGAGCCATTATTACATGGGGCCGTCCTTATTGGGGCGAACACTCCATTACCTAGGAAGCTATGAATATAGGGAGAGTTTAGGGAATTTATGATTTGTTTCTCTCCTGGATTTGAAACATTTACGGATGACTGCATCTGGGTCAACAAACTGTGAGTAATGAGAAAGTCTATAAACCGTAACCAGACTCTAACTGAGGTATTTCTTTTAGGGATTGGTGTTTTTGTATTTGTGGTTTGGATTAATGTATTATTTTGTGAACAATATTTTAAATGATTAATTAAAGTTATTTTTAGTGGGGTCCTATTGGTAGTTCTTCTGTGAATTTGTGTTAATGTGGCCTTTTTTCTTCCTGCTGGGAGTCAGTAGAATTTGTGAATTCCGTATGGAACTCTAGAACACATTTATGGCTATACCCACCGGAACCCATCATCTCTGCTTGCATCTATAGGTATAGAAGTTTGGAGACTCCATCCCTCTAGCCCCTGATGAAGCCTGTTCTCTGTTGAAACATGTTGGGGAGGTTTGGTATCTCATTTTAATCAGCAGCCAGATTCCTCCTAATAGCAGCCTGCTGCAGAAGACTACTATCCTAGCCATTGCAGATTTATACAGTATTTTATTCTTGTAGGCAGTAGTTGTGACTTACTCTGAACAATTACATGTTTCTCAGAGGGAATTCACTTTTTAATTTATTTTATTTCCCTTCTGAAGCCCAAGTTACGGCCAGTTATTATTGACAATATATTGAGGAAGTTAATGCATTCCCTGATTTCTATGAATTGGAGATAGATTGTTTTAAGACACTTGGATTACCATTTCTATATCTAGGATCTAGTCACAAGGAGGTTGCTCTGTGATTTTAGTAAGGGAGTTCATTAACCCCATATTTCTATGAGTCCGAGATATATAGACAGATGTTGTATTAAGACGTTGGTTTTAGGATTAAATTTTGGTGAGGATCTGGTGATGCAATTTTAATAGCACTTTATTTTGTTGATTATAGATATAGTAATAAAAGTTAAGTATTAATGAATCATAGAGACTGATCTGAGTTTAAGATTGCCTTTAGCAAATGAAGTAGTATTGTTATGTAGTCACTCAGATCCCTCTTTTTTAATTCCGGTTTATTTTGTAAGTAGTTCATACATGTTGCCCATAATGTTTTTCACAAATCTCTGCTGAAAAAGTATACTCCTCCCAGGGGCGTTGCTAGGGTCCAAAAAATCTGGGGGCCATGCCCTCGGTGTTATGGTTAGCTCAGTAGGGCTGGGTTCACACATCATTTTCCATGCCACATTGTGAGCTGTGGCATGTATTTTTAGAGAGTAAAAAGTTTGGGTCCCTGTCACTAAGTTTATGTGAAGTCCATATAGATACTGTCCATCTCCTAAGCAGTACACTGTACAATGAAAATCTTCACCATTCGGCACAAACCATTATAACATTTTCTCCTGGGCATGACTCATATCTGCAGAATTTACCACACAAACATTTTAGAATCCTCACTTTTCCAGCACCTATATACCTACCTACCTACTGGGGGGGGGGGGTTTATATATATCCCTACCAAAAGGGGGGGTCTATATAGGAAAGTATGGTGACGTCCCATTCCCACAGCAACTTGCTTTTCTATGTTAGAAAAATGGGGTGCATGCTGTGGGGGATGGAAAGTCACCCATCGTTCCTACATAGACCCCCATTAGGTAGGTATATAGGTCCACTCCCAGCAGGTAGGCATATAGGTCTTCTCAGTAGATATGTATATAGCCCATTGGTAGGTAGGTATAGAAGTTCCATTAGTATGGAGGTATATAGATACCCTTGGTGGGGATATATGTACGCTTGCTAGATAGGTATATAGGCCCCCTCAGTAAGTAGAGCGATATATATGGCCCATTGAAGGTAGTTTAGAGTGTCCCCCCCAGTAGGTTTCTGGGTCTCATCAGTCAACCATTATACCTATCTACTATATTTTTTGGGTGGGAGGGGAGCCCTCCCCCCAAAAAAAAATAATTAAGTAGATGAGTATATAGCTGTAAGTGTAAAAGAAAATACTCACGTTTCATGAGGTTTAGCGATTTAAATTTCCTTAAGGTACCGGGTAATACGGAATCTTCTGCTCGGATCTCCGCATGCCCTGCGGTAACATACATGCAATAATCCAACAAATTGATCTGGCAATTAAAAAGGGAAGCTTACTGGAACGAGAGACCAGATCCCCAATGGGGTTAAATTACTATAAGATATATATATATATATTGTAGGGGGTCAGCACAAAGGCAGGCAAGTGAGCAGGTAGTCAGTTCATATAAATAAAGATTTATTTAAAGTTCATAAACGTGCAACAACAAAAGACAGCTTCTCTCCAGCATATAAATCCCCAGTGGAAAAATAACAAGTCCTATCGTCAGGCAAGAAGATCAGTAAACATAAATGCAGAGTCTCACCGACTTGTAGCTCAGGACCTCAGGCCTACACAGCCTCACAGTTCGGCAGTACACAGCTTCTGATTTCAGGTCCAGAAGCACACCTCCTGATGACCTGCACCAGCTGCCTTTTATCTGGCTGGTAAGACCTGGGCTGGAGTATTGACGCGGCCGTCCCACCCAGACTCTTGGGCCGCTCCATAAAAAACCCGACCCGGACTACAAAGAAAAAACTGCTCAGCAGCATATTGCTGCTGGCATCACGTCAATGGGTTTTTTATTTCACCGAGGCCAACCACCTCGGTGATAAATACCTCCCGTCTATGACGGTACCTCTGACCTTCCTACCTACCCCCCCCCCCCCCCTCTGCCCAAAGCCGAGGGGTTGGGCACCTTCTGCCATCATACAATGTACCCTCGAGAGGGCATCTGCATTTCCATGCATTTGTCCTGGCTTGTGTTCCACCGAGAACCTGAAATCCTGCAAGGCTAAGAACCACCGAGTTACCCGAGCATTATTCCCCTTTCTCTCTCCCC
>JAODAL010056268.1:0-23400 GCA_025379985.1 Phyllomedusa bahiana | reverse complement strand
CGGGGTTGGCCAGCGGTAAGGCTGTGCTTGGTGTCCTTGTCTCTCTCCTTCACCCCCTTTTTTCCCCACCTTTGGTTTTGAACTTGAGGACGGGGGGTCTTTTTAAAGTAATAACTATGTAACTATGTAACAGTGTCCGGTAGCTGCGCATCTGATCCCCCCTGACCTTTTAATGGTGGAAATTTGCCCTTTACAGGGGGGACTTCTTTTTTAAAATTTGATCAGTGCCCTTGGCAGGAGTGCTACCAATATTGCCCTGATGATACCCCTAGGTAATGGCATGGTAAAATGTTCTACTATTCCTACACTGTACATACTGGTGAAACATCTACATATAAGAGGACTAGTTGGTAAGATAGGTGAGGCCCAGCTTCGGGACCCTCCCTGTTGCCAAAAATGAGGAGTCTACAGTCCATGATCTTGTCTGGAGAGCAAAAAGAACATATGTGTTTGCTTTTCATAGGCTTCAGTGAAATAACTGATTGTGTAACATCCATTTATTAAAAAGTCTAAGGGCACTTCACTCTTGGCACTAATTGGGATCCCAGAGGATGTACTCACATCCTTACTTTTATGACCTAAGTGTCGGGTTAAAAAAAGTGCAATGGAACTTGTCATAGGACAGACTCCTTAAAGGATTTATTTTGACCTTGTTAGTAGTACTGCAAATGTTGGTCTGACCTCGGGTCTTATGACTTGAAATATCAACATCAGTCTTTATGCTGATAGTTTAGGTAGATTTTCAGCCATAATACAAACCAAATTCACCTTTATATGTGTGTTGATATTTGGCCCCCAAAAGTGGATACCCTTTTAAACCCCCTTTGGTCAACACCCCTTAAAAGTACTTAATGATGCAACTAAATTTGATAGTTTTTTTCCCCCTTTGTTTTCAACGTCTCTTTTTTTCTAAATGCGCAGATGTATGGGGAAATTTTATTTTTTGAGGGATTATTTTTTAATACAAAAAATAACACAGAATTTCTTTTTTTAAAATATTATAGTTTTTAAATTTTTTTTTTTGGGTTTTTTTTTTAAATTATATTTTTACACCATCACATTTCCCACCCCAAATAAAATGTTAGAATAATTCTAAGGTTTTTAAAACGGGCATGTAGGGAATAATAAGGGAGTTTTCTTTTGTGCGTGTAATGTATGCCATTTCTTATGGCGGGTGATCGTTCGGGCGCTGCTCACCGGAGTGGGGGGGGGGGAGCCGTAACCGCTCCCCTCACCCACTCGGCGATCTCGCCTACCCAACGATTATTATCTGACTCTGCACAACCGTTTCAAGTTAGCAGAGTGCAGAGTTAGCAGCTGCACCCACTCTGTGCAGCTGCGCCTACAGGGAGGAGGCAGGATGGATCGTTATCGTCCTTGTCTTCTCCATTGTATGTACAGTGCTCAGTGAGTGCTGTACATACACATCATTGTCGCAGGGGGCATAATACAAGGCATTCATCACACCCCCTGTGACGCTGGGTCTCCTAGGTCGGAAGCCTAAGCTTCTGGCCCAGGAGATCCCGGGAACTGTGTGCCGGAGTAAACGGTGTGATGATGTCACGCTACTTAACCAGAGCTGGCCATGTAGAGAGAGAACATGGAGAGGTGAGTAATTTTTTAAAATTTTAATTTTAATGTTATACCATGCTATCTTTTACCTACATGGGGCATATAAGGACCTACAGGGGGTATATAATAAGCTACAGAGGGCATATAACAGGCTACAGGAAGCATATAGCAAGCTACAGGGGGCTTATATGCTTACCTAATGGAGGGACTCCTACCTACAGGGAGCCTATATAACTACATACTAGGTACCTATATTTCTACTTACTGGGGAGGCCTATATAACTACCTGTATATTTAATAGGGGACCTAGATACCTACCTATTTCGGGACCTATACATCTACTTACCTAATGGGGTGCTATACACTTGCCTAATTGAAGACTGCCTGCCTAAAAGGGTGCACCTTATTCAGTCACTATGTGCAGGTGATATGTGGCAGTATTATTTAGTCACTATGTGGTGAAATGTAGTAATGGTGTGGTGGTATTATTCATTCACTATGTGGGGATTATATGTGGTCTTGGTGTGGCAGTATTATTAAGTCACTATGTGGTGGTATTATTCAATCACTCTGTGGTGGTGATATGAGGTCATGATGTTGTGGTATTACTGGTATTATTCAGTCACTATGTGGGGGTGATGTGTGGTCATGGTGTGGCAGTATTATTCAGTTACTATGTGGAGGTGATATGTAGTCATAGTGTAGTGGTATAATTCAGTCACTATGTGGTGGTGGTATCTGATCATGATATGGTGGAATTATTCAGTCACTATGTGGTGGTAATATATGGTCATGATATGGTGGTACTATTTAGTGACTATGTGGTAGGGATATGTGGTCATATTGTGTTGCAGTATTATTCAGTCACTATGTGCTGGTGATATGTGGCAGTATTATTTAGTCACTATGTGGTGATATGTGGTCATGGTGTGGTGGTATTATTCAGCCACTATGTGCTGGTGATATGTGGCGGTATTATTCGGCGTGCTGACATCCTAGTCACGCCCAACAATAACGTTGGAGCATTGAAAGCCTTTCTCTGCCATCCTCTTAAAGTTACTGATGACCTCTAGCTCCTACTGGGGACATGTATAGATTATTTTTTTTATTATTTTATATAAACTCTCATAGTGACAAACAATGACAAAATATACTGGGATAATTGAAAAGCGCCCCTTTCCCCTTTCCAACTTGAACCACTTGAGTGGTTTTAAAACCTATAGAAAACTCTTCACTGAAGGCAACCACATAAAACATAACAGGAGCAAAACAATTTAACGGCTGTAAAATATCCGGTTATTTTATAGACTTTATACCAGCAGGTGGCCACTAAATCACATCATAAGTAATAAATCCATATGTTTACATGAACAAGATGATTCTGAACTGAGCGGGACTATGACATATCACGAGAAACTGGAAATGGCTGAAAGGACTATACAAATAGATGAATGGGGACTTGAAGGATGTTGTTGTAGGATGTTATATACAGTGTATGAATATTGGGTGACATGTATGAACGTTGGTGCTGACAGGCCAGTCCTAAATAACTTTAAGGCAGTGTAGAATGTGCCAGAATGTATGAAGCTGTTCTTCTGCAGGTCATACATACAGGGCAGTGTAGAGCCAATACCACAAGTCTGGCTCAGGCACCACTTTACTCTGGTCTGTTCTTCTGCAGGTCATACATACAGGACAGTGTAGAGCCAATACCACAAGTCTGGCTCAGGCACCACCTTTACCCTGGTCTGTTCTTCTGAGGTCATACATACAGGGCAGTTGTAGACCCAAAATCCCACAAGTCTGGCTCAGGCACCACCTTTACCCTGGCCCGGTGTTCTTCTGCAGGTCATAATACAGGGCAGTGTTAGAGCCCAATACCAAAAAAGTTGGCTCAGACACCACCTTTAAACCCTGGTCTGGTGTTCTTCTGCAGGTCATACATACAGGGCAGTGTAGAGCCAATACCACAAGATGGCTCAGGCACCACCTTTACCCTGGTCTGTTCTTCTGCAGGTCATACATACAGGGCAGTGTAGAGCCAATACCACAAGTCTGGCTCAGGCACCACCTTTACCCTGGTCTGTTCTTCTGCAGGTCATACATACAGGGCAGTTTAGAGCCAATACCACAAGTCTGGCTCAGGCACCACCTTTACCCTGGTCTGTTCTTCTGCAGGTCATACGTACAGGGCAGTGTAGAGCCAATACCACAAGTCTGGTCAGGCACCACCTTTACCCTGGTCTGTTCTTCTGCAGGTCATACATACAGGGCAGTGTAGAGCCAAATCCACAAGTCTGGCTCATGCACCACCTTTACCCTGGTCTGTTCTTCTGCAGGTCATTACGTACAGGGCAGTGTAGAGCCAATACCAAAGTCTGGCTCAGGCACCACCTTTATCCCTGGTCTGTTCTTCTGCAGGTCATAATACAGGGCGGGTGTAGAGCCAATACCACAAGTCTGGCTCATGCACCACCTTTACCCTGGTCTGTTCTTCTGCAGGTCATACGTACAGGGCAGTGTAGAGCCAATACCACAAGTCTGGCTCCAGCACCACCTTTACTCTGGTCTGGCTGTTCTTCTGCAGGTCATACATACAGGGCAGTGTAGGGGCCAATACCACAATTTCTGGCTCAGGCACCCCCTTTTTATCCTGGTCTGGCTGTTCTTCTGCAGGTCATACATACAGGGCAGTGTAGAGCCAATCCACAAGTCTGGCTCAGGAAACCCCCCTTTACCTGGTCTGTTCTTTTTGCCAGGTCATATATACAGAGCGGGTGTAGAGCCAATACCACAAGTTGGCCAGGCCCACCTTTACCCGGGGTCTGGCTGTTCTTCTGCAGGTCATTACATACAGGGCGAGTGTAGAGCCAATGCCACAAGTCTGGCTCAGGCACACCTTTCCCCTGGTCTGGGCTGTTCTTCTGCAGGTCATATATAAAGGGCAATGTAGAACCAATCCACCAAGTCTGGTTTCAGGCCCACCTATACCCTGGTCTGGCTTTTTTCTGCAGGTCATACATACAGGGCAGTGTAGAGCCAATCCCAAGTCTGGCTCGGGGCACCACCTTTACCCTGGTCTGGCTGTTCTTCTGCAGGTCATACATACAGGGCAGTGTAGAGCCAATACCACAATTTTGGTTTCCAGGCACCACCTTTACCCTGGTCTGTTCTTCTGCAGGCCATTCATACAGGACAGTGTAGAGCCAATACCACAAGTTGGTCAGGCCCCACCTTTACCCTGGTCTGGCGGGTTCTTCTGCAGGTCCTTACATACAGGGCAGTATAGAGCCAATATCACAAGTCTGGTCAGGCACCACCTTTACCCTGGTCTGGCTGTTTCTTCTGCAGGTCACACATACAGGGCAGTGTAGAGCCAATACACAAGTTGGCTCAGGCACCCCCTTTACCCTGGTCTGTTCTTCTGCAGGTCATACATATAGGGCAGTATAGACCCAATTACCACAAGTATGGCTCAGGCACCACCTTTACCCTTGTCCAGCTGTTCTTCTGCAGGTCATACATACAGGGCAAGTTGTAGACCCAAATACCACAAGTCTGGCTCAGGCACCACCATTACCCAGGTCTGAATGTTCTTCTGCAGGTCATACATACAGGGCAGTATAGTGCCTATACGAAAAGTCTGGCTCAGGCACCACTTTTACCCTGGTCTGGCTGTTCTTCTGCAGGTCATAAATACAGGGCAGTGTAGAGCCAATCCCACAAGTCTGGCTCAGGCACCACCTTTACCCTGGTCTGGCTGTTCTTCTGAGATCATACATACAGGGCAGTGTAGAGCCAATAACAAAGTCTGGCTCAGGCACCACCTTTACCTGGTCTGGGCTGTTCTTCTGCAGGTCATACATACAGGGCAGTTGTAGAGCCAATTACCACAAGTCTGGCTTTAGGCACCACTTTTAACCTGGTTGGTGTTCTTTTGGCAGCTCATACATACAGGACAGTGTAGAGCCAATCCCAAACAAGTCTGGCTCAGGCACCACCTTTACCCTGGTCTGGCTGTTTTTTCTGCAGGTCATACATACAGGGCAGTGTAAGGCCAATCCCAAACAAGTTTGGCTCAGGCACCCCCTTTACCCGGGTTTCTGGCTGTTCTTCTGCAGGTCATACATACAGGGCAGTGTAGAGCCAATACCACATCTCTGGCTCAGGGCACCACCTTTACCCTGGTATGGCTGTTCTTCTGCAGGTCATACATACAGGGCAGTGTAGGGCGAATTACCACAAGTCTGGCTCAGGCACCACCTTTACCTGGTCTGGCTGTTCTTCTGCAGGTCATACATACAGGGCAGTGTAGAGCCAATACCACAAGTCTGGCTCAGGCGCCACCTTTCCCCTGGTCTGGCTGTTTTTTCTGCAGGTCATACATACAGGCGCAGTGTAGAGCCAATACCACAAGTCTGGCTCAGCACCACCTTTTACCCTGGGTCTGGCTGTTCTTCTGCAGGTTCATATATACAGGGCAGTGTAGAGCCAATACCACAAGTCTGGTTTCAGGCACCACCTTTACCCTGGTCTGGCTGTTCTTCTGCAGGTCATACATACAGGGCTGTGTAGAGCCAATACCACATGTTTGGCTCAGGCACCACCTTTACCCTGGTCTGGCTGTTCTCCTGCAGGTCATAAAATACAGGGCAGTGTAGAGCCAATACCACAAGTCTGGACTCAGGCACCACCTTTACCCTGGTCTGTTTCTTCTGAGCTCATACATACAGGGCAGTGTTGAGCCAATACCCAAAAAGTCTGGCTCAGGCACCACCTTTACCCTGGTCTGGCTGTTCTTCTGCAGGTCATACATACGGGGCAGTGTAGAGCCAATCCCAAACAAGTCTGGCTCAGGCCCCACCTTTACCCGGGGTCTGTTCTTCTGCAGGTCATACTACAGGGCAGTGTAGAGCCAATACCACAAGTCTTGGCTCAGGGCACCACCTTTACCTGGTTGTTCTTCTGCAGGTCTACATACAGGGCAGTGTAGACCCAATACCACAAGTCTTGGCTAAAGGCACCACCTTTATCCTGGTCTGGCTGTTCTTCTGCAGGTCATACATAGAGGGCAGTGTAGAGGCAATACCACAAGTCTGGCTCAGACACCACCTTTACCCTGGTCTGGCTGTTCTAACTGTTCTGTGCCTAGGTTTGGCATCAAAGAATCATAAATGTGTGTAATCCTACAATTGTGGTGTGATGCCCCCAGAACGCCCCAATTCTTTGGCAAATTAAAAGTGTCTTTGGCGTGTTACAAAAAGACCTTGTGTCAATGTTTGGAGTGCACCTGTTCATACATTCTTTTTGGCTCAACGTACACCAGAAAACTGCCGCATCCCCGTTCATACATGTCGCCCATTGTGGTTTTCTAGCTTTTTTCCACTCGGATTCTAACTACATTTTTAAATTATAATGTATTGTTTATTATTATTTTGATGATGTGTTATTATTAATATTATCACTGTTGTTATTATGTGTTGCAATAATTATTATTACTAGTGTTATTATTATTGTTATTATTATCATGACTATTATTATTCATTTTATTATGTTCTCTTTTTCCCTAGTATCATGTGCTTATTTTATTTAGCAGTTTAAGATCAAGTAATTCCCCCTCCATATCCCCATTTATCACACAGGCACATGTTTTTACATTTTTTACAGCAAAAGGCACTGAAATATATATATATTTTTTTAAAGCGTATCCCTTTTTCACTATGATCTTTATATAGATGACATATTTTTAAGTCATCAGAGCGGGATTAAATCAGGTTTTTTTTGGGATCAGTGTTTTGTTTGTTCATTTTCTTTTCTTTTCTTATTTATTTGTTGTACATATGGTCAAAAAGACTGGATGGGATACTTGGGTTTGCTAAGAACTAGCAACTCCTTACCCAGAACCTTGTAATCACATGATCGCCTGGGATGGAAGCAAGCAGCAATATGATCTGTCCCTGCCTTCTCTCTGGAGAGTCCAGCTGTCACTGACAGCCGTCATTCCACTACAAAAGCAGCACAACTTCTTTGCAGTTGCTGACTTTGCAAGTATGTAAAGTAATAAGTGAAGTTAAATCTTACATATATATTCTATTATGGTATGTTACTAGAGAGAGGTATGATAACTTTCCTGTACAGTGCACTTAAAAGCACTAAGGGGGGCTTATTAGGGCTTGTGACCTAGGTACTGGCTGCTCTGTGGGATGTCAACGAGATAATTTTCTTTAGATATGACTACACAGCAATGGATTCTCCTAGGATTTTTAGCGGATTTAGTATTTTAAATCCACCAAAAATCTGACTGTACCTAATGCTGTTTAGACTTCAACAGAAAAGCCATGCTGCAGTCTACCCAGCACGAGTTTTCTACTGAAGCCGCCAGCCATATGGTGGAAGGTAGAACATGCTCTACCTTCCGTTGGATACCCGTCGGATTCCCATGCAGCCCATGTACTGGGTTGGCTGTATATCCGCAAACCGACCGCAGCTTTTGGTGCAAATTCATGGTACAGCAATGTTAACATGCCATTGGATTTTGGACAACATTTTATCTTTGCTGTGAAGACGTAGCCTTAGCCAGGGCTTTTAAATAAAGGGCTAGTCCAGCAGGTTAAGCCATTGCCATAAGTGAGGGAAAGATTATATATGACTCTTTTTGATCCCATGTAATCTTCACAACTGTTAATCCTCTGAAAATTAAAGGGGTTTTCCCACCACATTGATTAGGTTTAAAGATGTAAGCAAAGGTAAATAAAGACTATTACCAAATCCATTGCTGGTCTGATTTTGCTTCTCTTCAGAGTTAGAACAGATCGTTTATCCCACTTTTGCACATAAGCTTGCAGGCTGCAGCAGTTTTTGGAATGGTGAGATCATTGTTCCCTACTTGAAAGAAGAAGCTTGTTTTTAACCCTTACATAACGTCCGACAAACTTTAACCCTTTTTAGAGCTATGCGCCTTTTATTTCATTTTCCCCCCAACCTCCGCACCATGTTCTGTAAAAGGATCGCAGGAATAGCAAGTAAAACCCAATCACTGCTTAGTCCAAAACTAGAGCATGAACAGAAAGTGTAAGCCTGAAGCTGACTGTGGCTCTCTAAAACAGCTTGGTGAGAAAATCCCTTTCGGTTTTTCCCTTTTCAGTATATCTGCAAACATTAAAATTAAAAAGACAAATTGGTTTTAAAAAATTTAAATAATTTAAAAAAAATAAATTTACGTGTTTGGGGGCTGTTGCTTTTTTTTTTCTTCTTAAAGTTAAAATAATCCAACCCTACAACATGCAGTGCACCGTAGGGAGCAGCAGAGAATATGGGAGTCACAGCTACGTCACCGTGGCATCAATCCCCACACCTCTCATGCTTCATCTTGCATCAGCCCGGTGGTAGGGAGTTCTGCAAAATGATGGTGGTATTTCCCAGTATACACTTTAGCTGGTGGTTGTAGTCCTTAACTGCCTGCAATGGTGTTGTGAGGTGTACATGATGTAAGTGCAGATAGGTAGGAGACTTGGTTAACAGTGAAAGCATTAACTTTCTCTGGCAAGGTGTCATATAAGGTGTTCAATAAAACATTCCTTTCTCCATTTATGCAGTTAGCAGTCAGGAGCGGTCCCATCCGATTAGTCCCTTAGTCAAATGCAGCTTAGACTAAAAGGAGTTAAGGAGAACCCCAAGAGAATTTACATCTTAAATCTTCTCCAGCTTAGAGTACAAGGAGTTAATTTCTTAACCCAGGAGAACTGGATTTGTTTGTTGAACCAGGCCAGAACAAAAAAACTGGACAAAAAGTGTTGATCGGGAAATGTTCAGAAAATTTAGTTTAGCAGAACTTCTGAATTTTTTAGAACTCGAACCGAAAATTTTTCTGTTGTTCGGGTAAAAATTCTAGTTCTAGTTTGGCACGCCTTTTCAGTTTGTTTTTGGTTTTTGCACTTTTTTCGGCCGTCCAATCACCTTTTTGCATTTTTGGGAACCAATCACCTTTCTGTACTTTTATGGTGCCCTAATACCTTTTTTGCACTTTTTTGGCGGCCTTTTAATCAGTGCAGGCCAGAGAAGTGTCAAAAAAAACGTCATCGCTGAGGTGTGGGGCTTCATTGGCTTTTTTAAAATTTTCCCTTTAAATCAAGTTATATATATTTAACGTTTGGCTTAGAACACCTTTTTCAGCTCACTCTCTTTTCCCTGTACAGCCTGTCTTATTTTTGGATAGGAACCTTCCATAGACTCATAGTTAGGGATTTGGGTTTATTGTTTGGCTGCTTTCTTTCCCACCCCCAAGAAGCGGGTTTTTGGTAAACTTTTTGCAGGTTTACAAAAAGGGCCTTTTAAACCTCTTTTTATGGATTTAGATTTTTACAGAGTGTTTGGTTTTTCCCAAAAACCCTTAATCATTTCCCCCAAAAGTTTTTTTTTTTGCGGTTTTTGGGGGTTCGTAATTGTATAACCCCCTGTCTCCAAATACCCTAGGGTTTAAACGGGGATTTGGGCCCCTCGGGATGCGGACCGTAGCAGCTTTTTCCCACTGCACCCCCTTTAAAGGGCTTCCCCCCTTGCTTGCAAGTTTGTCCTCATCTTTTCAGTTCGCCTTAAAAAGGAATGAATTTTTTTTTTTTGGGCCTCTCAGTTTTTTTTTTTTGTCACTCTTGGAGCAAAAAATTGTTCTTCACTAAAGTTGTTTATTTTACCCCAGTTACTGTTATGGATGGTGATTCAGTTTTTTCCTCACCTGATGGGGTATAAAAAAATTCCCCAAAAAAATTTTTTCCCCCTAGACTTTTAATGGGGGTTTCCAAAGGTTCTAGTTCGTAACACTACGGGAAACATAACGGGGGGCCCCAAATTTTCTGCGGGGCCCTAAACTACAATTTGTTTTGGTGTTCAACCCATTGTAATTTCCATGGGAACCCTGAAACTAGTAGGGAATTGCTTTTTCTTCCATATTTGTTGGGCCCCAGGGGCCAAAATTATGGGGGAAGGGGTTTGGGGGCTTCAGGTTTGCAGGCTAGCAGCCCTATGATGAGGGGTTTTTTTAAAAGGGGGTTTTTCTCAGCTCGTTTAAATTCACTGTTGAGGGGGCGGGTTTTTCTTTTCATGTTTTCCCGGGGCCCTTTTTCCTGCCCCGGAGTAGGAGATTTTAAATTTTAAAATCCCCCAATTACAGATAAAAGCCATGCTTTCACTGCTCACAGCACTTGTACCTTTTTTTTTTCCTGGAGCTCCCGGGCCTGGTTTAGTCTGCCCATGCTTCAAGCAATGAGATAACATGTATCCCGGTTACCTTTGAAACCTTTTGTCCCATGGAGACTTCTAAACTGTCTGTATTTTCATGAAAAAATTTAAAAATTTTACTGACCGAGGTTTTTTAGAAAAATTGTTTTAAAATTTTTTACATTCCTTTTATTTTGGAAAGGGCTAAACGTCAATTTTGGGGGAAAACTCTTTTAAAATTTGTTTGTCCGTTATTTGTTGCTAAAATTCCACTCCTTTTAAGGGTTGTCTACACAGCACTGGATTTTGGTCTTTTTTTTTCACCCCCCATTTTTTCCTACCCCCCTACCTATAAAGGGTTCCCATTTTTGCCTATCTAGTGGGGGGAACCCCTATTTCCCCACTCTCCCGGGCCTTTACGGGGGGCCCCTTTTCTTCCGACCAAATACTGGGGGGGACTCTTCCTAACCTCCCCCTATCTACTGGGAAACTTTTAAATTTACCGGGCTTACTTTGCTTTGGGGGCACACTTTTCCCTAGGGGGGGGAACTTTTTCCCTTACCTACATACCTCCCTACCACGGGGGGAACTCTAACTATCTCCCTTTAACCTACTTTTGGGGCCGGGGACTCTTACTCCCAAATCTACCTTTTTGGGGAAAGGATTTTTTATTTCCCTCCCCAACTGAAGGAACCCTTTTTCCCTTCCCTACTGGGGGGGACTTTTGCTACCTACCTACCTTTGGGGGCCTATATATTCTTTTTCCCTACGGGGAGCCCAAAGTAACTAACTCCCCTTTACAAACCAAGGGGGCCCTTTATGCCTAATACCGGGGCCTTACCAAACCAAATTTTACCAGGGCCCAAGGGGGATAATTTTTTACATTTGGGGGCATAGGGAAAAGGGGGTTTTTTACAAAAGGGGGAAATGGGAACAGTTGGGCGATGCAAAAAAAATGGGAAGTTCGGGTGTTTTTTGGGTTGTAAATTCTGCAGGGAAAAAATGGGGGGCCAGGTTCGATTGGGGGGAAATTTTGTTCGCTGTTGGGGGCCCTTTGGAAAATTTTGGATGGGGGGGCCGTGAAATTACGTGCAAAAAAAGGAACAAATTTACTCCCTATCTTTTGTTCCCAAATTTTAACCCCCCCTTTTAACGCCTGGGGAAATTTTCTCCCCGGGGATTTTGAAAAAATGTAAGCCCAAAGAAAGGGAATAAAAAAACCCCCTAAAATCCCAAACGACAGGGTTGTTAAATTTAAAAAAAAATTTTCCCTAAATGTTATGTCTCCCCCTTTTTTGGGCCCACTTTTGAAAAAATATTTTACTTTTTTTCTCTGTTTTTTCTTGCTTTTCCAACATCAGTTAAATTTGATGACGGGAAAAGTTTAAAATATTTCCCTATGTCTTCAAAAATAAAAAGAAACAGTTTTTGTGCCCAAAGGCCTAGGGATGGTTTGAGCAAAAGGGTTGGCTGTTTTTCAGGGGAAAACCTTTTGGGAAGCTACCCCACTTGGGTGCGGGCCTCTCAAACCCTTTCAACAAAAGGGGGGGGAAAAAAAAAAGGGGTTTTTAGGGGAGTTTTTCCCCGTGGGGGCAAAGGCTGGAAGTGGGGGGAAAATAGAAAAACCCTTACAGAAAAGGGAAATCTTGGGGGCCTTTAAAGCTTAAGAGTTTAAAAATATTTTCAAAACGGAAATCCGCTGTTTTGGCTGCAGAGGGGGAGGAAAAATTTTAAAAGCACAAATTAGAAAAAAAAAAATTTGTCAGGGCTAAGCTTTTGCACAGGCTACAGACGGGCTGCAGCGTTATGTGCGTCCCTCCCTGTTTAACTTGCGGGCTGACAGTCTTGATTTGGACAGACGCCCACCCAAACCCTGAAGGGGGCGAGGGTGCACCACCCAAAATGGGGGGGACCCAAAGGGGGCCGGGGTCAAAATCAGTGAAAGGGGGGGTTTACCCGGGAACCCCTTTTAAAAACCCCCTTAAAATGACTGCTGCGCCTGTGATATTCCTGGCTAGTTGTACTTGTTCGTTTTATTGTGTTCGGCTCCCGGGTGTACCGGGACCCCGGTTGTTCTCCCGACCAGGGTGGATTTGATTTAAACGAACGGGTTTTTAAATCCCCTTTTTTAAAAATAAATTTATTTCAGTAAGGTTTAAATATAAACCCCAAGTGTTTTTTAAAAATCAAAAGTTTCTCCCTTTTAAATTTAGGTTCTTGTTTTTTTAACATGAAGTAGATGAAGTTTTTTTGAACCCCTTTTTATTTTATTTTTTTTTCCTCCCCATTTTAAATGGGTTAATCAATTTCATATTTGGACACCACTGTTTTTGTTGTATTTGGGAAAGGGGAGAAAAAAATAATCCGGGACCTTAAAACAATTTAAATAGATTTTTTTTTCAATTTAAAAACCAATTTAAAAATTTTTACGCATAATTTTTTTTTGTTTTAAACAAAAAATCCATGTTTTTTTTAACTTAGGGGGCCCAAAACAAAATAAAAAAATTTTAAAATTTTAAATAAACTTTGGGCTGTCCCCAACCGCACTTTTAAAACTTAAAATAGGGTTTTTTTCCCTGTTTTCCCCCTGTAGCTCAGGGGGCCCGTAATTTTCCCTTCATCTTTTTTCTTCTTTGGGTTCCTTTCATAATCTAAAAGAAAAAAACAACCCCTTTTTTGCTTTTTTTGGGGGTCCCCAACCGATTTTTTCAATTTAAAAAAGGGAATGAGCCCAAAAAGGGAAAGAGAATATTCTTTAAAACGCCCCCGGAAAAAGTATCCCTTTTTTAAAAGTAAAAATCATTCCCTTAAAAACCCAGTTCAAAACCAAAGGGGGCTTAAGTGACTTCCACCGTTTATTTGGTGTGCCCTTCCTTTAAAATATCTTCAGCAAAAACTTTATATTTCTTGAAATGGCCCCCCCTTACCCCTTTCGGGAATTTATTTTTAGTTGGCTTTTAAAGATGGTTTGTTTTTGCTGGTTTACCCATGTCTAGCTAACCCCTCTTTCCTCCCCACTTTAGGTTTTTTTAAACCCCGGGATATTGGTTATTGCCCTTAATTTCCCAAAAAAATTGAGCTGGGGGTCACTGTTGCCCCCATTGGTTTTTTTTTTACTGTTTGGGGTAATTTAATTTCTTTTCATGTGTGGTTTGTTTTTAAAGGGGGTTTTTAAACTCAGTTCCCTTCCCAAAATTTCAAAAAAATCCGAAATTTAAAAAAGCTATTTTTCTGTTTTTTTTTTTTTTAAAGCTTGAGAGGATTTTTTTCCCGGGAAGTTAAAAATATTTTTCAACTTTTCTTTTAAGCCCAATGTTGGGGGGTTTTTTGGCCTTTGACGGGTGCCATCTATTTTACCCTGGGTTTTTTCTTTCCCCAAAATTTGTAAATCAGAATGGGGGCCATTTTTTGGGTTTTACTGTTCAAAAACGGGTCCCACAGATTTTTCCCATCTAAACTTCTTGGGGTGGCTTTTAGTTGGTTCCCCCCAACCCTTTTTTCGGGGCCCTTGCGGCAGCCAAAATGTTATTACGGAAAATTTTTAAAAAAAAATTTTTAAACAAAAATTTAACCCTTTTTTTTCTGGAACATTTAAAGTCTTGCCTCCCCTTACTTTAAAAGGGGGGAAAGCTTCTTTAAAATTTTCCCCCCAAAATGGGTTCTTTTTCCGGCCGGCTGCCTTTTAAAAGGGGAAGAATTTTAATAAACTCGATTTTACACACAAAAGACCCAAAGACTTGTCTGTCTGGGGCTATGCTGCCAGTTTTTTTGGCTAAAAAGGTTTTAATTTTTCCCTTTTTTCTTGTCTTTTGCCCTTCCTCCCCCCCTCACACTTAGATTAACATTCTTTTTGGGGTTTTGTTGGGGGGATCTATTCCACCCAAAACAATCAGAAAAAAAATTGGGTCTAACTTTTTTGGGAAATTGGCACTAAAGGGGGGTTGATTCTTTTAATTCATAGGTTTGTAGAACAATAGGATTAAGGTCTTTTTCTCAATCGTTCATTTTGAAATTTTTGCTGTGAAAAAGGGGTTGGGACCTCTGCGGAGTCAAATTCAGTTTTTGAGAAGGGAAAAAAAAAGCGAGCGTCTGTGATAATTAGGAGAGAAACTGCCCCTAATCCTACAGAAACCTTGGAAAGCATGGCTTGTGAATGTTAAAAATATACACCTTTATTCATGATTAAACAACTCAGTTTATCTCATGATGGAAAAACCCTTTGGATGGAAAAAATATTTTCTCAAAAAGCAGTTTATTGAAAAAAAAACCCATTTTTTAAAACAAAAAAAAACCGATTTAAATCAAAAAATGATTTTTTTTATTTTTTTTAAAAAAACATTGATTTTTATCCCCCCCTGCCCTGCCCCGGTTGTCTCCCGATTTTTGCTTTGCTTCCCTTTTTCTTTTGACCTTTGGGTTGTTTACGTTTATTCCCTGGTTTTTTATTTTTGGCTTTGGGGTTCCATTTGATATTGACCCGGACTGTCTGACCTTCTTGCTTTCAGGCCCCCAGCCTTTGCAGTGCAGGGACTGTCGCCGTTGCCGTCTGCGCCTAGGGCAGCACGTCAAGTGGCCCGGGACAGTGGGCTGGGTTCCAGTCAGGGCTCACTGTATCTCCCTTGACGTGACAACATTACAGGGAGATAATTAAAGACTCTGGCAAGCTTAGAATTTTTCATTATTTTGCTGGATAAACCCTTTCAATTAAATAATTAAATAAATTAAAAATTATTTAATTTATTTAATTTTTTTTTCAGGGACCATTGAAAATTTTCCAAACAAAACTCTGGATCTTATTTCTGCTTAAAGTAGGAGAATGCTGGACAGATTTTTGTTTTTTTTTGTTGTAAAATCACCATCATTATATTCAAGGGTTTGTGAACTTGAATGGTAATGATTGAAGGATAATCAAGGATTCAATGAGCCATTATTGGTATGTATAAACCAAATCTGGGAACGCATCCCCTGGAAGGGCCTGGCCGGCAGTTGCCTGGATACCCATCTCATTGGGTCCAGGACTGTTCCCAGTATCGTGTTCGGTCCTGCTAGCACCATTTCATCTATTATGGGATCTATAAGCTGGTAATAGCACCGGGCTTTCAAATCAGGAAAGCCTGCAAGCTCCAGCTGTCAAAAAGCCAGCCAGCTGTGATTGATTAATAGGGGAGTGCATCAGATTGTGCTGCGGAAAAACAAAATTGCAGTTGCTTAATATGTGCCTGTCAGCAAAAGTCCCTCTAATGCCAACCGGTATGGAAGAGCCATCTGTTCTGGTGTATTACAAATACTTTATCAAAATAGTTATGACATGTTTTGTGTGAAGGATCATATCTTATCCTTTCCAACAGATTAATGTTTTATAAGGTGGCCGGGAAGCTTAGTGCAGTGTGAGAATAAACTTTCTGATCCATCTCAGTCACATGCAAGTGACATGTCTTTTAAAGAGGGTCCCTCTTTAACTGTCGAGAGAAGACTTTCTTTGACAGGCAAAGGGTTCACAAGGGGTTTTAAAAGTTTTACCACCATTTTTATCCCACCCCCGGGATATTAAATAAATGATGATCCCCTGGGCCCCCCACTAGGGGACCCAAATGACTACTATAATGGGGGTCCTGAGGTTTGTTTTGTCACCTCATAGCACAATGGCAATGAGTCTGTGGATCACACAGCTACGCAGTGTACTTGGCCATCTCTATCGGTCACATGGATCTAGCATAGGGCAGAAGCATTCAAGCCCAACTACCACTGAAGTTAAAATTCTCCTGATATGGATAGTGTTGCTCAGATAGAACCCTGTTTGGTTTAAATCTGGTTCATCCAAACTTAGGAAACGTTCTGGTTCGGGACATCCTATACCCAATTTTTCTTTTAAAGGGGTTGTCTCACCGAAGTCTTTTTTTTGAAAAGTGGGACCAAAAATTTAAAAGGATGTCGTCTTGTTTATTGGAAAAGGCTACGGTTTTAGAGAACGGCTGGTTTACAGTGCTTAGAAAAGGGTTTTTGTTTCTGGCGGGAAAAAGCATTCTGTCCTGCCCGGGTCTGCACATGAAAAAAAAAGGCAGTGAAGGGAGGGGCGGGATTGTGTATTGGCAGCAGGGGGGGAAAAGCAGTGGAGGCTTGCGGGGGGTTTTGTGGTATTGTATCTTTCACTCCCTTTTCCCTCCATCCCTGTGGCCCCCTATCACACACCCCTTTGGGGCTGCCAATACACCCTCCCCCCCTTTTCATCCCTCTTGTCCGCATGTCCCTCCCAAATTTTACACACAACCCCCCCCTCTTGCTTTCACTGCTTCTCCTCCATGCCTCCAATACCAAAACCCCGCCCCTCCTTTACTGCCTTTCCCTTTTGCAGTGCAGGGACGGGCGGGGACAGAAGCCCCCTGCCCGTAAACAAAACCGTTGCAAAGACATGTAAACCACCCCGTTCTCTAAAACCAGGCTTTGCCAATAGAAACCCAAGGCGTACATCCTTAGATTTTTGGTCCCCACATTTTCAACTATAATCTTCGTAGTGAGACAACCCCTTTAAGCTCCAATTCTATCCCGAACACTAACCCTAAACCTGGATTAAGATGAGTTTTTTTTTTACTGGCCTTTAATGGGTTGGTTACCCCTCCCATAAGCCCACACCCCCCACCTGTTGGCGTCCTTTTTACTTTGCGTCCGCCATCATTTGTTCCCCCCCCGTGGGTCTCACTTTAAGCTTCCAAACTTCAGATTCGTCGGGGTCAACTTCGCTAAAAGTAGTGATGTTGACCTGAAGAGACATTGCACCTGAAGCGACAAGGTGAAGGTGACTTTGGACTGGAAGTTAGGTGGTACCAGGAGCAAAGAGTTGCCAGGGCGTAAAAGAATAGAGGATTAACCTCAAAACAGTAAAAGAGACCAGTTAAGGACTAGGGTTAGGTTAAATTTTGAATTACTTGGCCATCTTCTTCAGTCACCTAGACTAGAGAGGAAGCATTCAGGCTTAACCACCACTAAAGCTAAATTTCTCCTGATAGGGATAGTGTCGCTTGAATGGGGCCCTGCCCAGTTAAAATCTGGTTTAACTAACTTGTGAAAAAATTCTGGTTCATGACATGACATCCTGAACCCCAATTTTTTCTCTAGCCCAAAGTAACCTTTTTTATAAACTTTACTTTAAATTGGATTAAGTTGAAATGTTACGAGCTTTTTGCTGGTTTACCACTCCCTAAACCACCAGTCTCTCTTCATTTCCTGGTGAAGCTTAACTTTGGGTCATCACATCACTCGAGGTGACAGTAGTAACACTGCACCTGGAGCGACAACGTGACTTTGGACTGGAAGTTAAGCTTCACCACGAGCAAAAAGGAACCAAGGTGTCAGGGACTGGTTAGTTAACCTTAAAGAGAACCTGTCACATAGATTATGGATTATGCCCCCCTCTTGCTGAGGACAGCACAAGCTAGTGTCAGACCTGCTGTTTCCAGCACTGTGTCCATTATTCTGTAAGATGCTGGAGTTTAAGAGCATTTAATGCACAAATCTGGCCGTTTGCAGCCTGTTCTGCCAGAGAAGAGTTCAGCTTATTCATGAGCGGGTGTTTGCTCCACCTATCCATGACTATCCCTGCCCACTTGTTGGGTATTCACAGGATCTACTTATTCACAGTAAAGGCAGAATGAGCCATGGCTGGGTGGGGATAGCTGTGGGTGGGTGTGGCTAACACCTGCTCATGGATAAACTGGACTAATCTCTGGCAGAAAAGGGTGCAAGCTCCCCAATTTGAGAAGTAAATACTCTAAAACTGCTGCATCTTACAGAATAATGGACACAGTGCTGGAAACAGCAGGTCTGACACTAGCTTGTGCTGTCCTCAGCAAGGGGGGCATAACCTATGTGACAGGTTCTCTTTAAAAGCCACTAATAAATCCAAACCCTAATCCCAAATCCAGCAAAGCATTAGGATTAAAGTAAATTTTTTTGGCGATTTTTACTAAAATTTAATTGGGGCTGATCCAAATCGAACTGCTTACAAATGACCTAAATCCAAAGTTCAACACTGGTAAGAAGTATTGCTGTAAAGTACAAATCTTAACCTTTTATCTGTACTCTTGCTAATTGCTATCTCCTCCAAATTAATATATTTGCTGTAAACAGCTGGAGCTCCAGGAATTACAATCCACACAAATTTGTCTGGAAAGTAGTTCTGATTTAATATAAGGAAGTACAGAGTTTTATAGTATGTGATACGTATACATTGTCATAAGCATGTGTTGTTTAATCATTGGTTAATTAGCTTTTGGGGAGGCAAGTTTATAAGGAAATCAAAGCATAAGTTCATATATGGTGGTATACATCAATCCTTCATTTCTGCATACGATGCATAATGTTGCACAG
The DNA here is from genome assembly GCA_025379985.1 of Phyllomedusa bahiana. NCBI lineage: Eukaryota > Metazoa > Chordata > Amphibia > Anura > Hylidae > Phyllomedusa > Phyllomedusa bahiana. The sequence goes on along the minus strand of JAODAL010056268.1, from coordinate 4,251 downwards.
TCTATCAAAACAACTCCATATTTAGAGTTGTTTACTTCATCGGATATTGGATGTTGAAACAGTGTACTCTACGCCATCTTGTCTGCCGTGCTACATAAGCTAATTTATTAGTAAGCCATAAAGAGTCCATTTAATGTCCTCAGCATCTTTCAGAACAGGTACATCCTGAAGGTAGTTTCCTTGCATAAGCTATGCATTCCAAGCGTATAATATCTGAATTAAACTGGTCAAGGGTAATAGAGATAAAGAATGGTTTATGCATACAGTATATAGACAGTTTCTAGATACAATCAATGGGTATAAAAGGTATTAACAGAGTTTAATGTTTTCAATACTCTCCTGCACCTGACAGTGCTGATCGAACCATTCGAGAGAAGTTAAGTTCGAGTCGAACGTCACGATTTTTTAGATCTGGAGCCGAACAGAACATTTTACTGTTCGTCGAGAAAAAATTTGGTTTAATCGCTTTCCGAAAAGGTTATTAAATGTTTTTGGGCCGAAAAAAATCAGTGAAAATTTTCGCCGGGAATTACAAATCCTCTAAAAAATTTGGCGTCAGGTACACCTTGCATAGTAAACATGAAGATAAAAAGGGACATTTTTGAAAATTTTGCGGTACATAGCTTATCATTGGTATGTATTAAGCGCCTATGGGTGGGTTTTTGCACACGCAGACAAAATTTACATATCTTTTAAATTTTGTAATCGCCTTTCGCCTTTTTAAACTAATAATGATGAGTTATGCCCTCTTTGCGCAATGTCCCCTTCAATTGTGCATTTACTTAAAACTAAAAATGCAAAATGTTATGAACCGGGGATTTGCAAAAATGCCCCTTTTTAAATGGAAAACCACGGGGTACCCCTTTTTAAAGGCGCATTAAAATTGTCTCCCCCCGGCTTTAAATTTTGCCCTAGTGTTGGGTTACGGTTTATGGATGGTAATTACAGCTTCCCCTCATTTTGTAAGGGTTTAAAAATCCCCCTTTGAACATCTTCTCCCTTTAACTTTAAAGGGGGGCCCCAAAGTTCGATTTTTGGGACTCAAATTTTTGGGAAACCGAACTCTCAAAATTCGAGGTTAAAATTGAACATTTTAGGGTTAAAACCTTTTTCCAAATAAAAAAGGGAAATGTACGGCACATGATTGCTTTTTCTGGGTGTTTGGGGCCCCGAGTAAAACAATACTTTAGTTGTCATTTATTTATAATGGTGATTAGTGTTGAGCGATTGCTTTGGCTACGAGATCAAATCGATAGTCGATAGTCGGCCGTTTATCGAAAAAGGTTTTTCGTTTGTGTGGCATCGATTTCGCGATGACCATTAAAGTCTATGGGGAGCAACAACCCCCTTAAATTTTTCCCCCCAAAAAACAAGGCTGGAGAAGCTAAAAATTAAAAATCCACAAAGTCAAATGGATACGTGTACATCTTAGGCAACACACTTGGTTATAAAATCACAATTTAAAAAAACACAGCCCATTCACTATCCCCTTTTTTGTACCACAGCCCCGACCCTTAAAACCCGATCCAAACCCCCAAATTTAAAAAAATGCCAGAAGGCAGTATGATTTTGAACCATCATGTTACTTGAACTGGACATTTAATATCCCCGTCCCGGAACCCGCATGACCCCAAACCTGCATGACCCCCACATTTAAAAAGTGGCCGGAAAAAGGGTCCTTTTCAAAACCCCCATTTTAGTTGAATGGAAAATTGAAATAAACCTGTCCTGGGGCCCCAGCAAGGGGCCCCCAAACCCGCCAAAAGACCCCCACATTTAAAAAAATGCCCGGGGAAAAAAAAATCTTTCAACCACCCTTTTATTTCAATGGGCATTGACTAAAAACCTGCCCGGGCCCCAGCGACCGAGGGCCGGAGTTACAGTGGGTGCGGTGAAAGCCCAGGCTGGCGGGCCGTCATCTATTAACCCCGCAGGTAAAATGCCCGATGGGCGCAGGAACGAAAAAATGCCTGCTGGGAAACAGATTTCGGAAAACGGAAATTTAGAACTCCACCTTTCCCCTGTACACAGTCCCAAAACCTGGGGAGCGCTTGCCCCCCGTTTTGAGTGTGGGGCCAAATTTAGGTTCAATTGGAAAAACTGGGGGTTTAATTTCTCCTGTTTACAAACCCGGGCCCCCATCTTGGGGGATTCTTTTTCTCATTTTAAACCCAAAGTCTGGAGGAAAAAGGGCTCCCGTACTTTGTTCTTGTCCCCTGCTCCTTTTCTCCTGTCCCCCTGAATAAACCCCACAAACTGGTCAAGTTTTCCTGTACCCCCCTTGTACAATTCAAGGGAAATTTTTTTTAAAAGCTATTTTTGGGACTGCAAAATTTTTTTTTGTAATTTAAAATTTTAGAAAACAAAATTTTTAAAAAAAAGGATGGAAACCCACCTGCTTTTTTTCCTTTTTTTCATTGTATTAAATGGGTTTTTCTCAATTTCAGGGATTTATAGCTATGTTAAAGATCTTTTCAAAAAAAGTCATTTTGCAATATGTGGGAAAATTTAAACTGTCCTACCTATTCCTTTTTTCTGAAGCACCATCACCCTTGAGGGCCCCCTTTGACAATTTTTGAAAACAAATGTTGTTAGAAACAACATTTTTTAGAATAGCCCGTGATAGCTGCATGTCAAGCAAAAGCCCCCAAAAATTCAAACAGACCCTTGAGCACTTTGGCAATTGTGAAACAAAGTTTTAGAAAAACTTTTTTTTAAATAGGCTGTAGAAAATAGCTGCATTCACACAAAATCCCCAAAAATTAAAGCATCCCCTTACCCTTTGGCAATGTGAAACAAATGTCTTTAGAAAACAACTTTTTTTTAAATGGGACCTTAGAAGTGCTTCACAGCAAAATCCCCCCAAAAATTAAAAAGCATGCCCCTGGCCCTTTTAATTGTGAAGAACAATGTCGTTAGAAAAAAAATTTTTTTAAATGGGCCCCGTTATGCTGCTTCCCAAGCAAAATGCCCCCAAAAATTAAAAGATCCCCCTTTAGCCATTTTGGTCAATTGTGAAGAACAAATTTGTTAAAAAAAACTTTTTTTTATAAAAAACCCTGTAGTATTGCGCATTTAAAAGCAAAATGACCCAAAAAAAATTATAAAAAGACTTCTCAGCCACTGTTAAAAATTGTGAGGGAAAAATGCCACTTAGAACCCCATTTCTGTTCAAAGGACCATGATTATTGTTTACTCACAGTACTGACCCCAAAAAATTATAAAATGATTCTCACCACTTTAAAAATTTGGAGGGAGAAATCCATTAAATCACATTCTTTTCCAAAGGCCCCGATTATTGCTTACCCCCACATAAATGCCCCAAAAAAATTAAATGCGAAAACTTTTTAAATAAAATATAAATGGAATAGTGTTGTCATGAAAATTTCTGTCTTTTACAGTCTCCCACAGCAAAAAGAAAAAAGGGGGAAAAAAAAAAAATTTCGTAAGAAATGATCATTTTAAAAAAAAGTTTTCAAGAGGACCTTTCTGTTTGAAAAGAAAAAGGAAGTAAGGCAACAAAAGGTGACCCCGGGAATTGGGCCCCAAAAATATCAAAACCATGCCTTTATTCTTTGATAAAGTCAAAAATCCCTTATCGGGAAACCGGATCGTTTGTCTGTAATGACCCTCCCGCTGGCTGAAGTTTGCTCAGAATGACCGGCTGCGGGGGAGAAACACCTCTATGGCGGACGGGCCCCCGGCCATTCGTCCATTTTGGATCCCCCGAAGTCTATTGGGGGCCGGAACACATGCAAAAACACGGTGTTAACCGGGTACGTGCCCATATCTTTAAACGGGCTCTGTGGTTGGGGTGTTCCCTGCATTCATGCTTGGTGAGGGGGTAACAAAGATTGCAGAGGCACCCATTAGGCTTCGCCCCCTTGCCCGCTGCTGCCGCTACGCCACTTTGGGACTCTACTGCTGTCACGTCGCTGACGTTGTTCCACCGTGACATTTGGGAAAATGAAGCAGACGCAAAAAGATGTTCCATTGATCAATCACAAGGCTCCATTCCCCATTTTACTCTCTATTTTTGGGGGGTGGGGAAATTCTGATTTTTTTTTTTGTACCGGGGTCCAGGAGGTGGCCCCCCAGTAACTGTTTTCATTTTGGGCCTTAATGGAGGATCATTTTGGGGGAAAAAGGAGCATCCAAACACTCATGTGGAGATGGAGCCTTGATTTCCCCAACCTCTTCGAGGGGGACTAGCAAACTGATCTTTCCCCTCTTTTCCTCCGCCTCAAAATT
>JAODAL010056267.1:0-23401 GCA_025379985.1 Phyllomedusa bahiana | reverse complement strand
TTTGGGTTTCGAGGGGCATAGAAAACTGATTTTCCCTTTTCCATTTTCCCTCCTCCCCTCAAATTCGGGGCCCCCCTTTTTCCCAAAGGCCCAGGGACGTGGGGGAAAAACATCGGGTTTGATTGGGAATACCTCCTCCCCTTTCCTCCGTTTGCCCCCGGGCCCGCTTCAACACCCCCTGATTTCCCTGGATGATGCCCCTGGAGCTGATGCCCCACCCTTGCAAAAGCTCTGGGCCCCCCGAACCACTTCCCTAATAAAGCCCGAAAAAAATTGGGGAAAAACTTTTCGGGCCTTGTGGATTTGAGGGAAAGGAGGAAAGGGCCCCTTTTCCCGGGCATCTGTTTTCCGGTCTCCTCCCCCCGTGCGGGCGGGAAACCTGTTGTTTCAGAGTGCCCAAACGACCCTTTCCCAGAAATTTAAAAATCACCCTTTGCTCATGCTGACAAGGGAAATTGTCCGTATGCCCTTTTTGGTGGCTTTTTCCCAAAAACTGGCAAGGGGGGTGCAGAGCTCTTTCACCTCCCCCACTCCCCGGTGGTTTAAACACCCCGAGGCCCCAAACCGCTGCTTGTCAGGCCATGGGGTAAATTCGTATGAAAAATTGGCATTGCGCTGCTGCCACAATCGTGGAGCTTGTGGAGGGGGGAAATTTCCCAGCTTTGTTCCCAAAGTCAAAAAAGGGTTGAAAAGGTTTGGGAAAGGGGGGGGGCCGAGTGACGCGGGGCAACGCGGGGCCAGGGGGGACGAAGCAGGGGGGCGAAGGGGGCGGGGAAATTTGCGAATCAGACCTCGGGGCCTTCTTCAGCAGGAAGTCCAAAAGGGGGGTACTCTTTTAAAAAATTTCTGGAGGGAAAAAGGTTCAGGGACATTTCCCCAGGGAAGGGGGTTGTGCTCCAGCCAAAACCGTTCTTAAGGGCGGGCCAGCGGATTTCCCCGTTATCGCACACCACCTTGCCTGGCCCCAAGGTTTTTGTCCCCCACCCGCATCGGTCTCTTTGGTTAGAGCCGTCCAAAACCCTCCTGACCTGGTTGTGGACGGTTTTTCCAAGGCAGTTTTAATTTCAACCGGTGGTGTTCTGGGCACTGTTTCCCCCACCAGAGGCCCTTTGGGGGAAAAAACCCTTTGCCCCTCCCTGCGGTTTTGAAGAGCTTTCGGAGCCTGAGACCCACCGTCCCCCCCAAGGGGACATCCACCCGTCCCCCAGTGAGCTGTCAAAAGAGATTATGGGGCCCTTTGGCCGTTTTTTAAATTGTCCATTTTTGTGGGGTGGTGGATGGTTTTTTGGGGCCCACGGGTTAAGGACAAGCCTTAAAATTTTTAGAGAACGGGGTTTGGCCCAGGGCGGGGGAACGGCTTTTCGGCAAAGAAATGTCTGTGGGCATTGGGTTTTGGGGGGGAAAGGGCGGGGGCCCAAGCGTGGGGGGGAAAACCCCCATCTGTTCCCCCAGAGGGGAAAGGAAACCTTTTTCCAAAGGGCCCAAAAAGCTGGAAATCCCGACATTTCAGGCTTTTGGCTTTGGGATGGTTTGGGGTTTAAAGGGGTTTCTTTGCCCCCAAAAACGGGAAAGGGGCCCAGAAGGTGGTGTTTAGACTGGCCCCCGGGTTACGGCGTGAGGTGTCAAACGGGGCGGAAGGAAAAGGGGGTTTTTAAAATGGGTTTTGGGGGTTGTGGTGGTATCGGGCGTCTGGAGGCTGAAGCGGAGGAGGGACCCCCTGATCGGGACTTGGGGAAAATTGGGGCGGGTGAAAAGACGCTTGGGGGGTGGGGTGGAGGGGGGAGGCGGAGCCCCCAGAGGGGTGGGGGGACATTTGGTTTGGGGAGGCCCGGGGGCCCGGTTTGGCCTTTTTTGGCCAAGTTTTCCCCTTTCCTTTTTTAAAACTCTTGCATTCCCCTGATGGGGCTGGGCATGTTGGGGGGGTTTAAACCCACTTAAGGTTCTTTCCTTACTTATTGCTTTTACGGAAAAAGGCGGTTTAGGGTAAATGGGCTGGGTGAATAGAGGCTTGCTCAAAGAAGGCCCGGGGTTTTGAGAGGGTCTGGCCCTTTTTTGACGGCGAAAAGGAAAGGGCGGGGGTTTGCGCTAACCGTGGCTGGGGTTTTTATATCCCCGGATTCTGCGACCCCCCTCCCCCTTTTTGTGGCGGGACCCTTTTTTGGAAAATACCCCATCTTTCCCCCTTCGTCCCCCCGTTTGAGCGTCGCAAGCAATTCTGGGGAAAAAAAGGGGAAACCCAGGGGATCCCCCAATTTTTGTCTCATTCTCATCTTAAACCCACAGGTGATTGGTGCCCTGACTTTCTGCACCCCGAAGCTGCGGGCTAAAAGGGCAAGGGGCACTGAAAGGCTTCCCGGGTACCGCCCGGGATTTTGGGCCGTTTGGGAAGGGGTTCCTTCTTTTTCCTCTGATGGCATCAGAAAAATGGGGGGTCGGAGCAGACTAAATCACCCATTTGTTTCTTTTAACATGCCTTTTTTGCCCCCAACCGCATTTTGTCAAAAAAAGGGGGGTTTCGGAAAAAGGGAAATTATCCCAACAGTGGGGGGTACACAAAGGTTGACATTTGGGCTGTTCATTTTGGGAAAAGGATGCTGAGATGCGGGTTTTGACGCTTTTTGGGGCCCGGGTGACTGCGGGGGGACGAGGAGGGTAAAAATTCCCTAGATGCAGGTTGCATTAACCACTGAAGGACTGGATTGGCGACGATGTCTCCGTTACTTAGTTTCAAAGGGCCCTGGACCCAGTGATGACAGGCTGACGGCTGCAATGACATCGCTGGGCATGCGTGTTGTCGCAGCACTGGAAGGAGCAGCTTTCTTCGTACCTTACCGCATGTGGGGGAGCTCCCCCTTCTGTGCTCGCTTACCACCTGACATTTGTTCCATGTTCAGATAATATAAATAAATTTGAGAGGTTTGGAATAGTTTTGGAAAGTCTTTATTAAAGACGGGCAAATCACCTGCTATTCTCAATCCCTATATTCTAAACAACTTGCTGGATTCAAAATTTAAATGCAAGGTGTATACTCAACAATCTGGATGGGACAAAAGTCCACAAAAACACGTATTGTTATGTGTTGATAATATATAAACGTATTTTTTGCACTTTCTATCACCTGTGGTGATTATAGGAATTGCTGTTTTAAGATTTACGTAGATGCTGGTCTATGAAACAGTGCTGGTGCGCAAGTAAAAAAAACGTAAACTGTTATGTTTTGATATAATATAACGGTATTTTTTGCACTTTCAATTCACTGTGGTGAATATAGAATTGTGTTTAAGATTTTACGTAGATGCTGCGTCATTGAACCAGTGATGGGTGCGCAAAAGTCAAAAAAAAGTAATGTTATGTTTTGATTTTTATAAACGGTATTTTTTTGCACCTTTCATTTCACTGTAGTGAGTATAGAATTGCTGTTTTAAGATTTACGTAGATGTTGCGTCAATGAACAGTGTCGCGGAGGCAAAAGTCAAAAACACGTTCACTGTTATGTTTTGATATTTACATACGGTATTTTTTGCACTTTCGATTCACTGTGGTGAATTATAGAATTGCTTGTTTTTAGATTTACGTAGCATGCTGCAGTACTATTGAACAGTTGCTGGGTGCGCAAAAGTCAAAAAAACACGTAATGTTATGTTTTGATATAATAATACGGTATTTTTTTGCACCTTTCATTTCACCTGTGGAGAATATAGAATTGCTGTTTAAAGTTTAGTAGTGCTGCGTCATTGAACGGCGGGGTGACGCAAAGTCAAAATCATGTAACTGTTATGTTTGATATTTTATAAAACGGTATTTTCTTGCACTTTCCAATTACTGTGGTGAATATAGAATTGCTGTTTTATGATTTACGTAGATGGCTGCGGTCAATGAACAGTGCTGGTGCGCAAAAGTCAAAAAAACACGTATATGTTAAGTTTTGATATAATTAAACGGTATTTTTTGCACCTTTCAATTCACCTGTGGTGAATTAGAACTTGACTGTTTTTAAGATTTAGTAAGATGCTGCGTCATTGAACAGTGTGGTGCGCAAAAAGTAAAAAAACTGTATATGTTATGCTTTTGATATAATAAACTGTATTTTGACTTTCAATTGACCTCGTGGTGACATATTGAATTGCTGTTTTAGATTTCGTAGATGCTGCGTCATGAACGTGTGGGGGCGCAAAAGTCAGAAAAAACACGAATACTGTTATGTTTTGATATAAATAACGGTATTTTTTGCACCTTTAATTCACTGTGGTGAATATAGAAATGATGTTTTAAGATTAGTAGATGCTGCGTCATTGTACAGTGATGGTCGCAAAAAGTCAAAAAACAGGTAACTGTTAGTTTGAGCATTAATTAACTGTATCTTTTTGAACCTTTCATTTGACCTGTGGTGAATTTAGTATTGGGGTTTTAAGATTTAGGTAGATGATGCGTCATGAAAGTGCTGTGGTGCGCAAAAGTCAAAAAAACACGTAACTGTGGATGTTTTCGTACGTCACGGATATTTTTGGCAACAAACAACTGTGTGACTACAAGATTGCTGGTTTGTAACTTTTAAGTGCAAGGTGGATATATCAACAGTAACATTGTGTATTGGGTTAAAATTGAACACCTATCTGAAATGTATACAGGATAATAAACGTGGAGTTTTGCCAGTAAACAAAGGACTGCAGTTATTGAAATGGTGTTATCCTATTTAAGTTAAGGCTGCCCAATATTCCAGGAATATTTCAATAGAATTGTTAATAATAAAGGATATTCAATACAATGTCTACCTATGTCTTGGTGAACTTTATCAGTGTTTTTTATAGATAGAGCTTGTCTGTGTTCGCCGCGGGCCCACGCCCTCCCTCCACCCTCCATGAATTCAGGTAGATGTGCTTTATAAATTTTCTAGGTAACTACATAAAATGTTCAAATCCTAATTAAAATAAATTGGGAAGGATCACCGACTTATAGTAGTGTTCTTGTGCAGAAATAGACTAATTTCGCTGAGCTGTTTGGCCACAGGCGAACGCAGGTCCTATCCCTATGAGACGCTGAGAGACACTGAGGCTGAAACAGGAAACGCTGTTCTATGTAAAACGAGGTCATGTGATTTTTCCAGCCAATCGCAACCATACACATCCCAGTCATGACGTCGCACACACATCTCACCCTGCTCTATTCTGTAATTCCATTTGCTGGCCGCCAAAATTACAGGAAGCGCCGAAAAAGGCACGATCTTAATAGATGATGCACAGATTTTAACCTTAATTATCGCATGATCTGGAAATTTCGATCACCATAAAAACCTTGCCGATTTCAACTTTGTCGATAAAAATCGCTCAACACTAATCCTGACACCTGGATGCTGTATTGCTGCTGTATCAGTTTAACTGTGATTACCTGTATTAACTGTACTATCCAGTGTATTACACTACCGATGTTTCCTGCTGTTGCAAGTGTCTATTACCTACATTTCCTGATGCCTCCTGACATTGTACCTGCCAGTTACCTGCCTGGGACTTTTACCTTGCACATCAACTGCCACTATGAGTAGCCTACCATCTACAATCAAGGTGGCCCAGAGGATCCTAAATACCTGACATCTACCAGTTCTTATGCCTTGTTAGTACATAGTAGGGTTCTGACTAGCTGGGAGACATTTCTTTAAAGGCGTTGTCTATTTCCTTTTGTTAATGATTCCTGCTGCTGCTGTTTTAATAAAATACTCTTCACTACCTCTTCACTACCCAACATTTCATTGCTAATGCTGCAGGCAATCTCCCAAGTTCAATTTATATCAGGCTGCAGCGGTCTTGAGCCGACTGCTGTTTTGGTGCAGAGATCCTGTGCCGTTGTATGAAGTTACTGCTCAGATTTGATTACTTCTGGAGGGAAGCACCAGGCATTTGCCAATGACCTCTACAGCCAATCAATGGCCAAAGGGGTCTCCAGCTTAACCTAGCAGCTGGATATTGACAGAAAACCAAGAAGGTTGGCTCTGAGTACTACCAACAATACAAAAATAACTTTAAAAAAAATTGTAAGAAGGAAGAAATTTTTTATGTCAGCAGGTAATGGACATAAAAAGATATGCTTGTCATACATGGATTTAAAGAATAAATCATTATGGAAAAGAACAATGCATCTAGCGAATAGATTGGAGGTTTTTCCATTACTTCTGGCAGTTGGCATAAAAACAATATCTTATGTCATCTTACATCTACATTATAGCAATGGTGAAATGCAACTTCCTTGAATGATATTTTGTATTATCTGAGAATATCAAACTTCTAGATGTCAAACAGTACTCATTTTTCACAATTCTTGTAATTTTTGAGCTGGTAATATAAATTAATTTACATTCCTGTATTCATTTTTTATTGACTTATCTACAGGGACTATTTACTCGGTCTCTGTCCAGCACACCCACTATGAACCAAAGTGGAAAGTGGCCAAGTACAATAAAAGGAGCTTCCACTCTAGCTCCACTTCCACTCACAGCATCTCCATGTATTACATGGTAAGTCAGGGTGGCATACCTATAGGAGATGAATGGGTAGCCCAAAGTCCCTTCTTCCACATAGGAAGACATAATTATTATAAATAGTACATAGTAGGTGGAAAGTAGTTTTGCACTGTGGCTCAAGTTATACATCAGGTTGTCCACATATCCTAATAATTTGGCCAGTTACCAATGACAAAAGCTGATTGTTGTAGGTTTCTCAAGCTAATGCCGCAGAAATCAAAATATTTTCAGGCCACCTTTTGGTTCAGATTTAACACTTAAGCAATCCTTGTAATTGTTGCTCTTTTGTGATAACTTGCTGCAGTGTCAGTTTGTCTTTTCTTCAGTTAAAGAATATAAAATAGATGGTAATATTATTAGGAAGGACAAGAGCCTAGCAAGAAATAATTTGATGTGTAGCAGGTGGAAAGAGAAAACATTTCCTTGAAACATGTTTAGAAGTGATTTAGTTATGACATTCTAAATGTCCTCACATCTCCGCTGTTTTAAGAAATAAGGTTAATGTACACCGAGAATCAACTATGGGGGCAAGGTGAGCTTTATGACAAAATCTATAAGCATTAGAAAGTCAGAGTCTGAAGTCATTCTGAGGTCACACGAGGAAAATTGAGTCATGACAACTGTAGTTATTTTACTTAATCTAAGTTGAAAGCATCCATTTGGTAAATTGAAAAGTTCAATACATAGACTAGAATGTCAGATTTCTTTTAGATGATCTACTTCAGCTTCCAAAGTTCCCCTTATGTTTGCTGCTTAACAGCAGTACATACAGTATGTTTTCTGACTGAAAATATCTTGCTAATGAAGCTAACTATATGGAAAATACAGCACACACTTCTAACATAGCTATCTTAATTACATGACAGTTGATACTAGAGATGGGTGAATATCTAAAAAATTTGGTTCATCCGATTTGCTGAATTTTCCGCAAAAAAACGTTTTGACCCAAATTTATTTGCGGCAAATTGTGTTAAAAAACAGCTATTTCCTGGCTGCGGAGAGCCTGTAGGGTGTAGAACATTGTGCCATGCTCAAATATGCATAGGAAGCGTGATTTGGTCTTGATACAATGCTGTGTTTTAGTATGACACGCAGATGCCAGCCGCCGCACTTAGAATCGCTTCACACTTCACTTCTCTGGGCAGTTACAGGGCCAAATAACTGAAGTGGGAATGCAGCCTGACAAGGTAATGTCAGCGCCAGCTGGAAAGAACCGAGCTGAGGGCCAAGATCCTACAATAGCATCAAAGAGCGGACTCCTTTTACACCGACATCAGATGATTCCACAGATTATGACAGAACCTGTTCTGTTAAACACTGATACATGTAGAGTCCCCCCACCCCTCTAAAAGAATGGAGAGGATGTCTGCAGTTATTTTGCGTTGACATCACTGATTATGTTGCCGTTCCTTTGATCCGTCAGTGTCCGCTTTCATTCGGTCAATAATCCATCAGCATTGCTAAAACCAAAAACAAACAGGAGTTGATCCAAAACAGAAATGACCAGTAAATGGGATATTTGCATGTCTTCTGTGTTCTGTATCTACTCCTGCTTTTGGCTACCTAATCATCAGACAATCCTGATCCTTTTCATTTCTTTTGACAGATTAAAAAAGGGTAAAAACCAAACATAGTGGCAACTTCATAGAGTGGTGGAGGGTGGAAACAGCATTAGGAAAACAAAGGGTGTTTGAGTGAGACAGTGGTTAGTTGGCAGCAGCATGAGGAAGCTGCTCATCAATGACTCCAGATTTAGGCTGCTGCTAATGGAGCTGGTATTGCTCCTACACCCCCCCACCTCCCAACAGCAGCCATGGCAGTGGTTCGTGAGCGATGTGGAACCCCCCGGTCAGACCTGTCAGAGGATGGAAGATGGTGCAGATAAGCAGCCAATTGGCTACATAGGATTTCTCTATAGTACTTGAGTATGTCCTCCTTCTCGGTAGGTGAAAAAAATCTGGGGCAACAAAATCGTCAGAGATCCACGCTTGATTCATTTTGATAAATGTCAAATGATCCATATCCTCTGGGAAAAGATGGATCCGTTTTTCAGTTATCGACCTCCAGCTATGCTAAAGATGCATTCTGAGATAACTCTGGCTGCCGAGCAGGATACAATTTGTATGGCGTGTCGAGCAAGCTACGGACATTCAACCAGTTTGGACACCCAGAAGTTGAATGGGTCCAGATTACGTCCAAAAACAGCTGTGTTCAGCGGCAGGTACTCATGGACCATGGTCTTAAGGCGGTCTCTGTGTGTCTGTTTGCTGTCCTGCCTTATAGGCGGTGGTGAGGTGATAAAAAACTAGTGAAAAATATCACCCATTATGCTTCTGCCACATTGCTTGCTTCTGCAGCTACTTGCCGTTCTACTGCTGGCACATTGCTGATATTGTTTCACCATGACATTAGAATGTGAAGAAGACGCAACAAATGTCTCGAGTTGGTAAATGAGCATTGTCTTGATGCACGGATTATGTTGCAGGTAATGTAGTATCCAAGCACTCATGTGTGAGATGCTGCCGGGATCTCCCAAGCCTCGGGGTCGACGGGCATTAACGGGATCTTCCTCCTCTTCCTCTTCCTATAATCTGTGCCAACCTCTTACCAATGAAGGGTAATCCATCCCTGCCTCCTCATCCTTCTCCACTTCCTGATCCTGACCATCACCAGAGCCTTAGCTAGCCTCATGATCTCTACTCTGTTAGCTGAGCTGCCATCCTGCACCCACCCTGGATTTCAAACCACCGCCTAAAGAAGTCTGATAAAATTGGTAAACAGTCGGGCCTTCTACATCCTCCAGCGAGTAAGACTCTGTTTCCTCCTCTTCCGCTGCAGAGTGTCTAATAAAAATATGACCACAATTGTCATGCTGACAATGCCATTGTCCTGACTGACCATTTTGGTGGCGTCTTCTAAACTGTCAAGGATGGTGCAGAGATCCTTGACCTGCCTCCACTCGCTATTGGTTAACAACCCAAGATCCACAACACTGCTCGTCAGGCCATGTGACACTTCATATTGCATAATGGCATTACGCTGCTGCCACAATCTCTGGAGCATGTGGAGGATGGAATTCCAGCATGTTGCCACGTCAACAATGAGACGGTTGACGGATATCCAGATGATGTTGCCAGTTGTGCAGAAGCAGGGTGCGAATGCCGGAAGTGGGAGCCTCGAGCGTTCCTCAGCAGATAGTCAAGACCCGGGTAGTGCTTGAGAAATTTCTGCACAACCAGGTTCATAACATGTGACAGGCAAGGGACGTGCGTAAGTCTACCTATCTTAAGGGCATCAAGGAGATTTCTCCTGTTGTCTCACACCACCTTCCCTGGGCGGGTTTTACCCCCCCATTTCACGGGTTTCATCTGAGTGTGCAGAGTCTTGACCTGTGTGCTGAGGGGTTCCCCAAAGACAAATTAATTGAGAACGGCCGGGTTTTTTTGTCATGTGATGCTACCCCTTGGGGTTGGGGGATTGGACTCGGCCCCAAATTTCAAACTTTAAAGGGAAGAGTGTCCCCCGGGCCCTGAGCCCCATCCCCAGGGGCCACGGGTCATCCCCCCAACTTACCCAGTGAGCAGCCCAGTGGTTGTAACACCCTTGACCATGCTTACTGGCTATGTTTCTGCAGTGAGATGGTTTTGTGGACACAGATGAAACCCAAGGGCCCCGGGGAGATCTTTTCTGAAACCATGGGGGCCATGGCAGGGACAGTTTTTCCCTGGCAAAGAAATGTTTTCCCTGGGAATTTATATAGGAGCTTCCCCCCCCAAAATTTGACCATGTGAGCGGGAACCCATTGGGCCCACCAGTGGAAAGTCAACTTTTTCCAAAGGGCCCCAACGGGCTTGGCAATGCCGATATTCAGGTTTTTGGGTTTTGGGGAGGGTTTTGGGGGGGAAAGCGTTTCAATTTTTTTCCCACCCCTGGTGCACAGAAAGGCGGCCTGGCGGACGGGCGCTGTAGGGGCATCAGGCCCACACTGGTGAAGGGGAAGGTTTTTGACTTTTTTGGGCCTTGGGGGGAAATTTGGCCCAAAAATTTTTGGGGAAATTTGGGAATGGGGGCTTTTTTTTCGTGCTGTTTTTTGCCCACATCGGAGGCCCCGGGCTTTGGGGTTTTTGGGAAGTGGCCAAGGAGGCGGGAAAAATTTTTACGGGGTTTGAAGCAGGGGGACCTGTGGGGCCCTTTTTTTTTCCCCAAAGTGACTCTTCCAAAAGAAATTCAAGCTTTTTTATGCACTTTCCTGTTCATGCTGGGTTGGTTAGAGTTTTAGCGAATGTCTAAAAAAATTTTTTTCGGCCGTTTCGCCCAAATTTTTTTTTTAAAATTTTTTTTTTCGCCCCAATTTTTTTGTGAGTGTTCCCCATTAAAAAAACAGCTATTTCCCGGCTGCGAGATCCTGTGTGCAGCTGTAGAACATTGTGCCAAGCTGAAAAAATGCATAGGGAGTGTGGGTTTTTTTCAAGATGATTAAATAGGGGTGGAAATTAAACTTTGGTTTCCCCTCCTTTATCCAATTTTAAAGGCCTTTCCCCCGTATTATATTATTATTGCTGCCCCACAGCCGGGGCCCCGAAGATAAGACCCACACACTTTGGGCCCGGGGGCATGAAAAACTGAATTTTTTCACGTAAAAATTTCATTCCAAAAAGGGAAATTTTTTTAAACACTGACTTTTTATCCCCTACAAGATTGGGTTTAAATTGGGGGTCCTAAAAAGACAAGTTATAATTTTCATGTACGTTTAAAAAACATTAGCTTATAAAAAAAAATTCCCAACCTCCTCTGTATCATCTTTGGGGGGGGGAGGAAAAGGGCCTTTTTTAATCTCTTTGCTGTTAAACAGACACTTCATCTGGGCTCAAGGAAAGCTTTTGTGAGAGTATCTGATATTTGTACAGATGGGAAAACAGTAAAAGCAGTTTAAAAATATCTGAGAGCTTAATTGAATGATGAAACAGACTTTTGATGTTTTTTCCCCCTTTAAAAAACCCAACATCCCCCTAAAATATCAAAATTGTTCTAACGCTCCCCCCCCAGACGGGGAATGAAGGGGTTTTTGCTCTTCCCCTTAAATGAACAAGAATGGGGAAAAGGGCACTCTCCTTAGACAAACAGGGGAACGGGGGGGGCGGGTGTTGAAACCCCTGAACCCCTGTCAGCTTGCCCAAAAAAAAAAAAGGGGGGGGAAAACCCAAGGGGGGAAAAAACCCCCGGCCCCCCGCAAAAGGGCCCTTTATGGTAAGGATGACTGTTGACCAACGACCGCCCGGTGCCCCCCTCAGAGCAGGGCCCCCCGGGAGAGGCATCCATGGTTTTTTTACAATCTATAACCCTCAATGAATTTTGGAGAGTCCGGGTGGAGGGGCGCTTAATTGTTCAGCTAAACCTTTAAGGCATCTCGGGTGTAATTATCAAAACCCCCTGTTATTTTTAAAATTATAATTTTTCAAAACCCCGCTTTTTACCCCGATCCCCAGCTTTGAAAAATTTATCAGGGACCCCCCCTTGGTTGTCCCCCTTGCATTTTTATAAAAAAAACAGACAAGGGGCAACATATGAAAGGGGTAAAGGGGGAAATTTATAATGACTTAAATTTGGGCGGAGTCACTTTCTTGCAGTGGGAAGCATGTAAACCCCCGGGGGGCCCTTCTTCAAGTTTTATTTAGGTTTTAAGGACATCCGGATACTTGGTATGGTCAAATCTGGGGTCCAGAGAATCTCTGATTGTTTCTGCACCCACCAAAGTCACCAGGAGTTGTTGCTTTTTCAGGTCGGTTGGAATGGGGAAACATTGGCTGGATTAGTTTCAATTAATTTCAAATTTTTAACATATTTTACGTCTATATTCCCTGATCACGCTATGTGTGAAACCTCCTTTAAACTGGGGGCCTGAGAATCTATTCCCCGAGGAGTGAGACCCGTGGGGTGTCTGGGTGTATTTTGACAAAAGAGGCAATGGTAGGATCTCAGGGCCAGAGAAGAGATGTTTATTTGCTACTTTCGCTTTTGTTTTTCAGGTGGCGTTATTCCCCCTTTTTTTTGCTGAATTCGGGATGGTAGGGGGGTGTGCGGCCCGAGGTCAGCTTTTTATAGTTTTCCAAAAGTTGTGGTTAATTCGCATGGGCAGGGCCTTGGTCAGATTAAAAACCCAGGGACCCAAATCTGCAAATCAAATTTATAAAAGTTTTTCACAGTGTTCTGACAGTCATGTTGGTAATGGGGTAGGATTCAAGTATCCTGAGAACATATCCCACTACTAGAACATCTTTTTTTTTCCACTCTTGGGGAATTCAAGGTTCAATCTGGATCCATGGAGAGGTATAGGGTTTTGCCAAATGCTTCGTTGGTGTTGGCATCAGTCCTCCCGGGGGACAATTTTTGCATATTTCACAAATTCTAGCATGGCTATTCCGTGGGAAATGAAAAAAATTGGGGGCAGGTTATCTTGTTGATTGAAAAAATCATTGCTTAGTTCCTTTGGGAACCCTACCCTTTTTTCTAAGTGGATTAAAGCCCTTGGTAAACGTCATTGTCTTTTCCCCTGAATCCATTTTGGGTATCTTGCTCCCAATTCCCCCCCAACTTTTCCTTTCCTTTGGGTTGTTCGATTTGTTTGAAAAATTGCCCTCAACGGGTTAACACCGGGATTCAATGAAACTTGCCCTTTGGGTTTCTTCTCTTTTTGGTTGTCCTTTTTTTTCCTTCCCCTTTTTTTCTTCTAAACCTTTTCCTTCTTTCTTCTAAACCCTCCTTCTTTTTTTTTTTCAAAACCTTCCCCTTTTCTTTTTTTCCCCAACTTTTTCCCTTTTCCTTTTTTACTTTCTCCTTCTTTCTTTTTTAATTCCCCTTCTTCTTCTCTTTTGGTTCAGCACAAAAGCAGCCACTCCTGCTTCCTCCGAACCCGGGGAAAGAGAGCTGGGGGTTTTTGCAGCCAAGTCTGTTTATTTGGGTGCCTTCTATTCCACATTTCTCAAATTCTTCCTTTGGCTTTAGTCTTCAAAAGGGCCCATTGAGCTGGAAATTTGGGAGCAGGCTTTAA
This sequence comes from Phyllomedusa bahiana, assembly GCA_025379985.1. Taxonomy (NCBI): domain Eukaryota; kingdom Metazoa; phylum Chordata; class Amphibia; order Anura; family Hylidae; genus Phyllomedusa; species Phyllomedusa bahiana. The sequence continues at coordinate 9,842 of JAODAL010056267.1, read as the reverse complement.
AAGGTCTAAAAGGGACTTTTTGATTTTGATGGGCTTTTCCACAAGCTGTCGGGAAAAACTTTGAAAGGGCCCATTCCAGGCCAAATTCTTGGGGCACTCCGTACTTTTTAGACTGTTTTTGGTGTATATTTTTCATGGCCCTTCTCTTGGGCAGTTTAAACTTCCTTTAAACAGCCCGCGGTTCCCCTTTTTGGGGTTTGGCATTCTTGAAGGTAAAGATCCCTGCCTTCAGGGTTTCTTGCAAGGTAACCAAAAAAAACCTGTAGGGGAAATCGTCCTTGATCATCCAAATTTTTTTCTGGCCCATCTGTGAAAAAAGAATATTTGGGGTTTCCCAACTTGGATGTAGGGGACAGTAGGAAAAAGGGGGGTTTCAGCTTTCCTTTGTTAAAGGGCCCAGTCATAAAAAGGGGTTCTTCCGGGGCATTTTGGTCTTCATCTGTGGTAAAACTGTTTTCATTTTTCATTTTCCCCCCCCTTATAAAGAGGAAGCAGAGTGGCGGGGTTTTTGGAGATTAGTACATCTCTTCAAAGGACATTCCCCGGGCATCAGTTATGGGCATTGTATAGGGAAAGATGGCGCTGTTTCGGGAGATAAGGTTGCTGGGGACTGTTTCAGGACCCCTTGTAATCATTTTGAACCAAAAAAATTGCCCGGGTTTGGGCCCTTTAAATGATGTTCTTGATTTTTTTCAAGAAGAACTTGTTGCAGCAATGTTTGGGCTCGGGGCAAGTAGGGACAGTCCTTTGCAACAGGATCTAAATTGCAAAAATTTAGAAACCCATGAGGTTAATAGCTCCCCATGTTTTTTGTGTAAAAGATTTTGGAAGTTTGGGCCATAGTTTTAATTTAAAGAAAGAAGAAATTTAAAGGCGGTGAGTAGTCCGGGGATCCCCGAGTGGAAACCTTTTAGGATAAGGGTTTTTTCCCGGCTTTGAAAACACTCTTGTGCCCCAAGGAGAGGTTTTATTTGGGGTAAATAATGTCCTTGAAAGAAACATATAAAACTTTTGGGCTTGGGGGGCTTGGGGAAACCAATTGACAACAGAAAATGATTAGGGCCCAGAAACCCCTTTAAGTTTTTTTTTAGATTGTTCGGTTTAAGAAAAAACATCACAGCTTTGTCCCCAACAAACGGAAAAGGGGTTGGTCCCCCGTGATTTGCAATTCCGAAGGGAAAACAATTTCTTAGAACACCTTGGGGGCTTGGAAAAAGGGGACTTTGCAGTTGATAGAAAGCCAAATTTTTGAAGAAGACTCAAAAAGCTTTTAAATTTACAATTTTGGGAAAATCAGGGGGGCCCCCAAAAGAAAATCAAACATTTCCGCAGGGCTTGAGTCAACCGGGGTTTTTTGAGTTTTTGACCCCTTTTAAGATCCCCCGTCCCGGTGGGGTGAAAACCAGGATAATTTTAAAGCAAAAGGGGAATTGACAGTCCCCTTTGTAGTGGGAAAAAGAAGAAAAAATTTTCAAAAACCCTAGACTGTGAAAAAAGGCAGGGTGAAGAAGGTACTTGGCTGAGAAGAAAAAGGGCTTTGGGGACCAAGGGGTTTTCATAATAAAGGGCCCGCAATGCTGGGTCCTTTAAATCCCGAAACCCCCAAAAGTATTTTTGGAGGTTCACCAGGGGTAACTTTTTTGTGAACAGGGGAACCCAGGTTATTTGCAGGGGAAATGCATGTATGGTACCCCCTAAACCCGGAAATTCTGATTTGGGAAATCCAGTATTGTCCTTTATATGCTTTTAAAAGGGGTAATTTAGGCAAGCGAAAGGGGGGTAGCACCCTTTTAAGAAGACATTTACAGGTAGAATAGAAGGGTGCCGGGGCCATCAACCCTTTAAAACCAAAAATTTAGGAGGGTTTTTGTGCAAAAGTTAGGAGATAATTTTTTTGATTTTGGATAAAAAATGTTTAAACGCAGGAACAGCTTGTGAGGGTTCAGGGAAAATTGGGGTATTTTGTCCAAAAACTTTTTCCCGAAGAATTTTTTCTTACTTTGCATTTATCGTTTGCCGAAAAATCACTTCAAGCATATTAGTTTGGGGGAAGTGGAGAGATAAGTAAGTTAACAAAGGGGTCCCCTTATGTCCAATTGGCACAGGTAGGTTAAGCGAGTCTGGGGTTTTGGGCGTTTCCCAAACCCACTTTAAAGCAAGGAAAAAAGGAAATCAGGAGAAAGTAAGACGTCCGGTGGAGAAAAAAGGTAGACCTAGGTTTTTCCGGGGAAACCCTTTTATGAGGGCGATAAGAGGTGTCCTTTTAGGTTGGGAAAAGGGGGATAAGATGCATCTTTAGGATATGGTTTTTTGGGGACGACAAGGGTTTAAAATTGTTAAAAAAAAGGTCCAAAAGAAAGGATTATTATTGTGGGCTGAGGTTAGGTTGTGTTTGTTGGTTTAAATTTTCCCGGGTTGGGGATTCCCAAAAAATTTTTACTGAAGGGTTTAAATTGTTTTTAAGCTTGAGGGTATTGCGGTTTGTTGCTGTCATTGGTAGCAAAAAATTCCTTTTTTGTCACGAGCTTTTTCGCGGGGACTTTCCCCATGATATGGGCCAGATCGGTTTTAGTAAAAACAAGTTTTTTAGTTTTGGCCTTGTCCGTCAGGGTTTTGGGGTCTGGAAAGGTCGCAAACCCTTATCTCGAAATTTGGGGTCCCGTAGGGGTTGGTTTCCCCGGGAAAACTTTCAAATTTGGGTTTTTTTGGGGAAGTATTTTTGTTGGCTGACTTTTAAAGCCCGGGGGGCTCTTTTAAAAATTTTGGGGCCCGTAAAAAACTTCCCTTTTAACCGTTGGGATGGGAAACAGTCTGAGCCATTTAAAAACATGGCCCCCTTTGCAATGGAGAGGGGAAAAAGGGCTTTTCCCGGGGCCCGATATTCTGCTGGGAATTTGTTTCAAAAGGCCCAAATGGGGTTTTAAATAAACCCATAACAACCCGTTGAAAAAAGGATTTTGTGAGCTTTAGTCCATTGGGCCTGGGGAAAAAAGGCAAAAATTTTTGGGGATAAAAATTTTTTTCCCGGGATTCGTGGGAAATCAGAAATAGAAATTTAAGGTTTTTCACTGAGGTTCACCCAAACGTTCCTTTGCCCAAAAATGAAGACGGGCGGCCCCAAATCTTCCCCCGATGAGTAAGTACTTATGTCCTCAACAGTGTTTTTTCTTTTAAAACTAATTTTAGAAAGGCCCCAAAAATAATTTCCCCGCCTGATGCTGGCAAAAATGGTATAGGGTTCTTTCCCAAAAGGGAGGGGGATTATCTGAAACTTGGGGTGAAAGCCACGGAAAAAAGCCAAAGGTTTTTTTCTCAAGGGGCTGGCATTTGGGGTCATAGATTATTGAAATTTTTTCGCTTTTAAAAAGGCCCTAGAAATTTGGTTTATCTTTGGGGGAATTGTGGCTGGCGTCGTTTGGGTGAGAAAGGGGAGGGAAAGGGGAGAGGGAAAAAAAATCCGTTTCCCGACGGTGATGGTGGTTGTGATGCCGAACTGGGGGGGGTCCAAAGAATGAGTCTGGTTCTGGTGGGGGGGGGGAAGGGGTGTAGTTTTTCAATGGAACTAGGTTTTACTCCGAGTAAGGGGGGTTGCCCGGGAGATTTTTTGGTTTGAGTAAGGGGGAAACCAAAGGGAGTCTTCAACCCTTTTTGGGCCCAAAACGCTGTTAGTAACCCCCCCCAACCGTATTTCACGTACGTGGAGGAATCGGCTTGTGCTCAAGAAAAAGCGGTATGGGCCCGTACAATCCATTGGTGGGGAACCCCAGAGATTCAAGAAAAAAATAATGTTGAAGGCCCCTTGGAAAAATTTTTTCCTTTGGGCCCCTTCAAATACGTTTTTTTAAGTTTTTTTCAGGGACTGAACACAAATTTTCCCCCGGGGTAAGTTATTTTAAAAACGGGTCCAAAAGCATGGATAATTTTAATCACAGTTTAATCTGCCTGCTCGAAATGACATACAGTTTGGGCAAAAGGAAAAAAAACCCCGCCACCAGAAATGAAAATGAAAATCATTACAGGCTTTCTGTATCTTCTAACCCCCATTCAAAATTTGTGCCCCTATACCACCCCCCCCCCCCCCCCCCATGCCGCAGATGGCCCAAAGGCGGATTGACAACTGCCCCTATTATCCCCGAAATACATTGTCCCCCCCCAAAGAAAGGGAAGAGTGGTGTTGTGTCCCCCAAAATTTAGGGAAAAAAACCCAAAAAAACGTAGGTGTTTGGATTCCCCTTTTAGGGGGGAGATATTCACCCTAGGGTTACGAGAAATTTGTCCAACGGTGACGTGGGTTTTGTGGAAATTTGATTTATAGGGCCAGGGGCATATCCCCAAGGGAAATCAGTGGGGGTTCTGAGTAATGTGTCCCCCTCCTAGAGCAAAATCGTGTGCTGTGAACCCAAAAGGGGAAAAAAATGGGTCCTTTTTAATTTTTGGGTTGCAGATTTTGGTCTGGCATCCCGTAGTAATGGCAACTTTCCTCCTTTCCCTTACATTGAAAAGTCAAATAGCGGGCTACGGAGGAGGGAAGGGGTCTTAGAAGCCCTGGGGGGGTTTTGTTGTTTTATGTTTTCAGGGGGCTGGGAAAGACCTTATCACACGGTCAGTTGCATATCAATGTTTAAAATTAGCAGTGACAAAATGAAATTTACGGAGGAGAGGGGGGGTAGGAAAAGTTAGTAGGGGTAGCAAGGGTGGCCGCCCGTTCAACTTCAACCCGAAACTTCCGGGTTCTTTGGAATTTCTTAGGACTAAAATTGGCCAAGGGAAGTGGAAAGGGGGGGGTTTTGGGTTTGCCTTTCCGGATGCAAAAGAATATTTGGACTTCAATTTAAAATGGCTACAGGGAAAAAATGGGAGGTTCTGGCACGGGACTGAGGAAAGGGAAAACGGGAGTTTAGGTAATAAAGGTGTGATCAGTGTTTTTAGTTCCCTCCCCAACCCACGCCCAAATTTCAGCGTTTAAAGGGAAATTTTATGACGTTCCCGTCCCCCAACAACTTTTGGGAAGGCAGCCGCTATCAAAAATAAATTTGCCCCTTCTTTAAATCCTTTAAAATGGAAAAAGCCCTTTTTATAACCAGTTTACCGTTTCCTGGGGGACCTCGTCTGGGGTAAAAGGGGCTGCGGTTTTGGATCCAAACTAAATTATCTTCGGTTCGCATTTGGCCTCGCCCTGTTGGCCTCCGGGCTATTCAGCGCTTCCTGGGGTTCGCTAATTATTATAGGCAATTTATTCCCCATTTTTCCACACTGGTAGCACCAATGGTGGCACTTACCAAGAAAAACGCCAATCCCAGACTCTGGTCCCCAGCGGTCGAGAAAGCGTTTACAGAACTAAAGTCTGCTTTTGCCTCTGCTCCTGTTCTGTCCCGCCCAGATCCAGAGAATCCGTTCACATTGGAGGTGGATGCCTCATCCGTGGGGGCAGGGGCGGTCCTCTTGCAAAAAGGACCTAGGGGCAAGTTCCTCACATGCAGATTATTTTCCAAGATGTTCTCGCCGGTGGAGAAGAATTATGCTCGGGGACCGTGAGTTGTTGGCCATCAAGCTGGCACTGGAGGAGTGGCGCCATCTTCTAGAAGGGGCTCGTTATCCCATCAACATATATACAGACCATAAAAACCTCCAGTATCTTCAATCTGAGCAATGTCTCAATCCCCGGCAAGCAAGATGGTCTCTGTTCTTTTCTCACTTCGACTTCCGAATTCACTTTCACCCGGCAGACAAGAACATCAAGGCCGATGCGATTTCCTGCGCTTCTGATACTATCAGCGAAAAACCAGGTCCGCAGCATATAATACCCCCTGAACGCTTGATCCACGCTGCCCCACTAGACCTCCACCAGGTGCCCCCGGGCAAGACATGTGTACGCCCGGCGCTCCGTAAGAGAATCCTCAAATGGGGACATTGCTCTCGTATGGCAGGTCATCCTGGGGCTCGAAAGACATACCAACTCATCTCCAAGTTCTATTGGTGGCCTATGCTTGCTAAGGATTCTACAGAATTTGTGGAAGCCTGTGTTATCTATGCCCGGAACAAGTCTCCTCAGCAGAGCCTGTCTAGCTTACTTCTGCCCCTGCCGACTCCTGATTCCCCATGGTCTCAAATATCCATGGACTTCATCACCGAACTCCCACCTTCTGCGGGTAATACTATAATCTGGGTGGTCGCGGACCGCTTTTTTAAAAAGGCCCATTTTGTCCCGTTGCCTGGTTTGCCCACGGCACCACAGCTCGCCACGCTCTTCTTTGAACATATTTTTCGTCTACACGGTCTCCCGTTACACATAGTCTCGGACCGGGGAGTCCAGTTTATTTCCAGGTTTGGCGGGCCCTCTGCTCTCGTCTTCAAGTGAAGCTGGACTTTTCCTCGGCCTATCATCCTCAGTCCAACAGCCAGGTAGAGAGTATTAACCAGATCCTTGGCACATATGTACAACACTTCGTTTCGGTTCGACAAGACAATTGGGCAAGTTTGTTAACGTGGGCGGAGTTTTCTTATAATTCTTTGGACTCGGGCTCTTTACCTTTCTATGTGGTCTATGGGTTACTTCCCCGCCCACCACTCCCCCTGCCTACATCTTCCGAAGTGCCTGCGGTAGACTCCCTGTTCCGGGATATGTCGGCCATTTGGGAGCAGACTCGCCAATCCTTGCAGCACGCTGTGTTTTGAATGAAGAGCCAGGCGGACAAAAAGAGAAGATCTCCGCCGACCTTCGTTCCGGGAGACAAAGTATGGCTGTCCGCTAAGTACATTTGGCTTAATATTCCTAGCTACAAGCTGGGTCCACGCTTCTTGGGTCCATTTGAGGTCTTAGGACGAATTAACCCTGAGGCTTATAATCCGGTCCCCCCTTTCAAGCGCATTCCGAACCCTTCCATTTTCCCCCCTACTGAAGCCGGTGGCCCTTTAAACCGTTTTTCTTAAAGGTCCCTCACCCCCCCCCCCCCCCTCCCCGAGGCAGATGCCTCCAATGTTTTCCCAATCAAAGAGTTTTGGCTATAAAAAAACTATCAGGGGAGGCACATTTCTTATCGGGGGAGGGATTCGGGGGGGAGGAGAGACCCTTTTGGGAGCCGGGGCACACCTGGCCCGTGATTTAGTTTTAAGTTTCTTTGTTCCAAAAGGAGGGGGGGCGGCTTGGGGGGGGTGGGGTACTGTCACGGCTGCCCCTTCCCTGCGGGCGGGCAACGGGCGCAGCCGTGACTAGTCCGCCCCCGGCTGGGGACGAGTGGCCCCCGTGTCCCAGTGGGCAGGGGCGCACTCGCCCCCCTGCGAGCCCCTACTTACCACCCAAAATCCTTTTCCCGTGCACTTTCGGCCGCTACGTGCCGCACCGCCCTCTAGGGCGGCGCGGCAGCTCCCGGGAATTTTTAAAAGGGACATTTCGGCGGTAAAATTGGGGTTTTCCGGCCGTGACCCCTTTTAACTGCTTGCCCCCCCCTTGCCGGATTATTTGTCCCCTTGTGCCCTAGAGAAACGTACCTGGGGGCGTTCCCGACCTATCGTGTTTTTGACCTCCTCTAGTCCTGACCTGAAACCCCTGCCCCCGCCTGACTTTATTGGGCCCGTCCCCGATACGTTCTTTTTTCGATTTTGGTACCCGTCACCCCTTGTCCATCCGCAAGCAAGTCACCCGCCAATAAAGGGGACCGGTAGTTTCCCCCCAGCAAGTCCTCCCGCTTTGCGGCGGGGTTGGTGAAAAGGGGGCTACTAAAACTCCGCTCCCGGTACGGCTTACACCATGCTTGGTGGTCCAGAGGTTCCACTACCCTAACAATATATTTTACTTTTTTTTTCTTCGACAAAATCGACTGCACCCTTTTTCTGACGCTATAATTTTTCAGTACGCCAAGAGCCGAGGGGGAGAAAGTGAAGTCAGCCCCCCGTACAACCCCCCTTAACAAAAGCTTTGAATCAAGCAAAAACATACATCTGCAAAAATTCAGGGTGAAAAATACAAATGATGTAGCTGAAATAAAAAATTTGCCCGAATGCAGTTTTTTTTACCTAATAAAACAGAAAAAAATTAACCGGTGTTTTTGGATTAAACCAAAAACAACAAACACTAATCGATGTCTTTGCCGTCAGAGGTTTTTTCAAAAAAAGTCGATTTGGGCTAAACATCTGTCATAACAGGTTTTCAAAACCAGATTTCTGTTATAAAGGTTTTGGTACTCTTTAACCTTCTCTTCGATCGTCTATTTATAACTATAACAGGGTTTTGGTATTGTCTTTAACCACTTCTCTTTTTTGGGAATTTAATCATCCTCTAAAATATTCTGTATATAACTGTTCTGTAATACTGTATGTAATTATGACAGGCTTCGGTTTCGCTAGGGTCCTTCTTGGGGCTGTATCTCTGATATCTCTTTTTTTTTTTTACTAAGGATCCCAGCTCCTAGCCTACACTGAAAAATGATACCGAAAGGAAATAACTACCCGTACGTATACTTTCAGAGCAACAAGCAGAGGCATTAAAATTTGGGAGGTTTAAAAGGGATTCGAAGAAGCATCATGTACCAGAGCACACCCCGGGGCACACCTGAAAGTTCACAGGGTTCAAGGGGCGACAACCCCAAAAGACTTTTACTAGAAAAGCCCAAAAAAAAGATAAGTCACAGCTTTATAAAAATCTGCAAATTACCGTTTTGTGGGGTTGACAGGCCCCCAAAGGGTTTGGGGCCCAGGACCGTGCAGTCGATGGTACGGCGTCAGCCCCCCTCCGGATGTTCCTTGGGTGGTCGTCTGAGAGTCACGGCACCACTGTCAAGATGATTAAATCAGGTGTGGAAATTATCTTTGTTCCACTCCTTTATCCAATTAAATGCCTCCTCCGAATTATATTATTATTATTGCTGCCGACAGACGGAGCTCGAGAGATATGACCTGACATGAAATCTGATTTAATCACAGTAAATTACATTCCAATAGAACTTTTTTAATCACATGACTATTTTATCACTACATGATTGGTTAATTGGCGGTCGCTAAGAGACAAGTTATAATTTGCATGTACGTATAAAGCATTAGCTGATATAAAACATTCCCAAACGCTCCTCTGTATCATCTGGGGGGAGGAGGAAGGCCTTGAATCTCTTTGCTGTTAGCAGACACTGCATCTGTCTCAAGGAAAGCTGTGTGAGAGATATCTGATACTTCGATAAGGATGTTTAGCAGTAAAAGCAGTTTAACAAACTATCTGATGAGCTTAATAAGAATGTAATGATGAAACAGACTTTTGATGTTTCTCCCTTAAAGTACCAACTTGATAGTTTGATATTGAAACAATGCTGTGTTTTAGTAGGACATGCAGATGACAGGTGCTGCTCTTAGAATCGCTTCACACTTCACTTATCTGGGGAGTTACGGGGGCAAAACTGACCAAATAACTGAAGGGGGAATATAGCCTAATAAGGTTATGTCAGCGCCAGCTAGAAAGAACCGAGCTGAGGGCCATGATCCCACTATAGCATCAAGGAGCGCACTCCTTTTACACCGTTATCAGATGATTCCACAGATTATGATAGAACCTGTTCTGCTAAACGCTGATAGATGTAAAGCCCCCTCAATGAAAATGAAACAACATCAAAATGAACAACAGTTACTGGGTGGCCACCCTCCTAGATCCCCGATACAAAACAAAACTAAGCACCCACCCACCCAAATAGAGAGTAAAATGCAGGAAATGGAGACCTTGCTGATTGATCAACTGGAGACATCTGTTTCGTCTGTTTCACGTTCTTCAAATGTCACGGTGGAACAACGTCAGCGACGTGACAGCGTAGGTGCAAGTAGCAGTAGCGCAAACGCCAGAGGCAACGTGCGAAGCCCAATGG